>VZTD01005983.1:5900-60794 GCA_013397725.1 Rhagologus leucostigma
TTTTCGCCCCCCTCCCATACCTCCCACCATTGTTCCTTCCCCCACTCCCTTCCCACTCCTCCCACGCTCGGCACCGCATGAGCGGGGCTCCCTTGTTCCCGCTCGCCCAACGCGTCCATGGGCCGGGAGCCCGGGCCGGCCGCCCAGTGCCTTCGCTCCCCAGCTGCCGGGGGCTGGCGGGGGGCCAGCGGAGCCGTAGCGGAGCCATAGCGACCGGCCCGGCTCCCCCAGCAATGGTGCCCACCCCCGGCTGCCAGCAGACCCCCCGCTCCAGCCCCGGGATGGGTATCCAGGCCACGCAGCCCCCCCCGGGGGCTCCCAAACCCCGCAGCGCTTCATTATGAGCAGGTTCAGGGGCTGGTCCTGCAGCAGCCCGAGATGCTGCGAGTGCTGGAAGGGCTCGGTTGGGGGGTCCTGCCTCTGTCCCCCTCCCCAACAGGTCGAGGCCAACCCCGCCAGCCCCGGATTTGTGCCTTGCAACAGCCTCAGCGCTCCCTTGCCACGTTTTCCTTCCTCCACGGTTGGGTTTTTTCCCCTCGTGTAACACAATCCCAGGCTCTGGCCCTCCATTATCCCTGCTGGCAGCTCCTCATCCTCCTCCCTCTCCCTGTGCCATCGCCCTGCGGGCGCTGCGTGCCCGAGGTCGGACCCACGCCTGGAAGGGAGGGAGCAGGGGGTGATTTTGGGGGTCGTGCCCGGCGCTGGAGGTGCAGCAGCTGCTCTGGGAGAGGGACCAGCGCCATCGGAGCGTGGCAAGGACGAATTATTCTAATGAGCTTCCTCTTGTAAACGAGCCACGAGCAGAGAAAGGTGCCCAGGGGAAAAACCCACGAGGGAAAAATCCACAGGGGAAAAAACCCATGGGGAAAAAATATCCACAGAAGGAAAAATCCACGGGGGGAAAAGCCCACAGTGCTGTGACCGTGTTTCCACATCTCTCAAACCTGGCCAGGGCCCTTCCCACGCTTGCATGACCCCAAATTAGGGGCAGTTTGTGCAAGATGCGGTGCGAAGTGACTTTTCCCAGGTGTGACCTGAGTTATCAGTGAATTATCAGAGCCCAGGGCTCCTCCTGAGCCTGCCCCCGGCTCGCTTTTGCCATCCGGGAGGACTCGGAGAGCGGGGATGCTCCCGGCGCGGCCGTCCCGGCTCCCGGCGGTGCCGATAAGGAGGCGGCGGCGGCAGGAGCCCGGCTGGCTCTGGCACAGCAAACGCAGCCAGTAAATTTCCACTGGGGCAGCTCCGAGTTAATGAGCTCAATGCGTGACCCCGGGCAGCGCCGGAGCTGCCAGCGGTTGGGAGGAATTCCCCAGGAAAGCTGGGAGGGGATGGGGACCTTTCCTGCGTGAGCGGCCCCGCGGGGCAGGAGCCGGCCTTGGATCCGCTCAGCGCCCCGGGGGAAGCTCACAGAGGGTGAAGGGGGCCTGGGGCGCAGAGCCTGGCTCAGAAGCCACATCTGAAACTAAAACTGGAGGATTTGGGGATTTGCAAGAGCCCTGGGCTCAGCTCTCGCTCCACGGCCGAGTCCCACCGGGGTCTCCTCGCGCGGGCGCTGGCGCTGCCGTGTCAGCTGCAAGGACAAGGACACCTTTAAAAAGATAAAACCGAGACTCTGTAAAACGTTATTCGATCCTTGGATTGTTGTCACCTTCTGCGTAGTTTGCTGTTTCGGAGGGACAGTCCCGAATCCAGCACTCAACCCAAGTGAAGGCTGGCTGGTCATGGGGACAGAGGACGCAGCGCCAGCACCTGCGGCCTCCAGCCCTGTGAGTTTGAGCCGGTCCCCCTCTGCTCCAGGAGGGAGGCAGCAGGAAAGCAGCAGCGATTCCAAGGCTATTATGGCTCCTGAGTAGTTTTATCCTTGATTTTACGCCGCTGCTCCATCCAGCCCCAGGGATGCTGCCGAAGGCAGGGCCAGAGCAATCCCTGGTGACAGCAAGACAAGGGACAGTCCTGACACAGCCCAGGCGCCGTTTGCATCCCGAGATTTTGGGGGATGATTCAGCCGGGTGGGAGGAGGTGGGAGAGCTCCGGCAGGGTCCGTGCCAGGCTCATCCCCACCTCCCCGCTGCAGCAGCATCCCCGGGATGAGACTCACTGCCCCCGCAGCCCCTCCGTGCATTCCGAGCATCCCTGAGCCTCCTGCTGCTCCAGGGCCACGCACCCTCCAGGCTGACACCAGCAGCAGCCAGCGCCTCTTCCAAAGCAGCTTTTCCTCCAAAAACCCGGACGGTGCTGCAGTGGGGAGCGCCCCCAGCTCGTGCCAGGGCTGGAGGCTGATCCCAGCGCAGCGTTCCAAGGAGCTGGCCCGCTCCAAGCACCTCTTCCCTCTCCTCTTTCTTACCTACTCCCTGCTCTGACACTGCAGCTCACTCAAGTGACCCGGTTCCTTCCCGTTTCCTGCTTCCAAGCTCCACGCCAGCCATTTATCACCTTTCCCTTTTTGAGTCTCCTTGCAGGGAGAAGCACTGAAAAGAAATCCACAACCTTATTGTCTGCTTGTTTTCCAATACAGTGAATTTATTATATGTTGCAAAATCAGCATTCAGCTTTTTTAGTGTACAAAAAAAGGACACTAGCTCTTAAGAAAAAAGATTAGGAAAGCTGAAGACTATGCTGCCTTGAAATTGTAACATTTTGGCAAAGTGAAAAGCTCTTTTGTAAACTCCAACTCCATGGCTCAATATAGTTTTTATCCACAGTACAATATTACAAAGTAAAACACAGTATCAATAAGTTAAGATCATACTTAATCACCTAGAACTGGTTTCTATTAACCCAAAAAGCACAGAATTTTGCCTAAGCTTCGTCATCTCTAGAAAAAAAAAAAAAAAAAAGAAAAAAAAAAGGCAGATTCGACTACAATTCTTTAACACAGTCCAAAAGAAAAGTGAAGCAGGAAGTTGGTGGATGCTAATTGGGTCTCACAGTTTGGATAATTCATTAAATATTTTCAGGTTTTTTTTTTTAATATTCAAATTTTTTTAGAAGTTCCAGAATATACATGTAAATGTACACAATACATCTTTGTATACAACTCTGTTTGCAAAAATATCTTATAGCAGATGTATAAAGATTGAGATCCATCTCTATCCCCCCTCCCCCAAGCAACAACAACAAAAAAAACCCCCTCCTTTCAAAATATTAAGGATCAGGAGAAGTGTTTCCACGGAAGAATTTACTCATCCTGGGTTTGTAGCTGCTGCCTCTTCCGCCGTCCCGAGTTCCGCCTCCTCCGCAGTCGGAACGAAGCCCCCACCAAGCCCCAGCACTGGGGAAATTCAGTTTTTCCGCCCCAAAATCCCGGAATTGGGCAAGGCCGGCGATGCCGGGCTGTGCAGTGACAATCCCACAGCTGGGCTGAGGATTTGTGACATCCCAGGTCCTCCTCATCCCCTCCCAGATCCCCACGGCTCCGGACGCGCCCACCCCGCTGCCAGAATTCCCGGCTGGGATTCCCGGCAAGGCCCCACGGAGCAGGAGGACAGAGTTCTCCAGACAAAAGCTCCTTGGCCTCCAGAGCTCCCAGCATTTTCCAGAAGCACCAGAGGCAGGTGGTGCTCCACGAACGCTCCCTGATTCGGGTTTGATTTGACGTGGGGAGGAAGGGACGGGAGCAAAGCGTTCCTGACCCCCCGAGATTCCCAGCAGGAACGCCCTGGGGGGGGGTTCTGGGGTGCTCCCCCTGCGCTCCTCGGGCAGAGCATCTCTTCTCATCCTCCTTCTCCACAGGTTTGGGGCTGAGGACCAGTGGAAGACCGGTGGCATTCCAGTGGCGTTCCGAGGGCCACGGCCACCGCGTCCCTCTGGCTGTCACCGTTCCCTTGGAGAAGGGGACGGCAAAGCCCTGCTGAGCGCCGGATGCACAGGGAGAGACCTCAGAATAAAGTGACAAAGCAAAAGCAGTGGCCCTGGCTGTGTGGCAACAATGAAATTATAATAATAATTATTAATAATTTTATCTCCTATTTTTAATACAGCAGATGGACCCATGTTTTGTTTGGGGCAGGAAAAAAACTCAAATAACTCCTTGTTGTAAGAAGTGTTTTTCCCTCCTTAACTCTGCCGTTCCTCTCCTTCAAAGGGTGAAAGGCTCTTCAGTGCAACCTCCAAGGGAAGGAGACTCCACAGGGAAGGAATCCTTTACTTTGAGATAAACGGAAGCGGGAAGAAGTCAAATCCCACAGGCTGGCAGGATTAAAAAGGGGAGAGGGGAGAGAAAGAAAGGAACAGCAGAGTTAAAGGACACCTTTGTGCTTTTCGGAGTGTTTCTCACACCCTGGCCATACTCTAAAATGTTCCCTTCAATCCAAAGTAAAGAATTTAAAAAAAAAAAAAAAAAAAGTCAGGAAGCAGGACTGCAGGGAGAAGCTGGCTGAGATAAAGCACACCAGTGGAAGGGATCCGCGTGGGAAAACAGCACCTTACTGCTCCCACAAGGATTTGCTGCTGCCTTGGAAAGACACGCGCGCGCACAAAAAAAATATCCCAGGAGAAAGCAGAGCACCCCCCCACCCCCTCCTGTCCTGGATCAGGGAATAAAGTCACTCCTCTGGGTGACTCTTGGGTAAGTTTTAGTAATACTGCAAGAAAAGGGTCCCAAGCGCTTGGCCTACAAGGAAAAGGGAGGCACAGTTTTAGAAAAAAGATGCTTCTTTCTTTCCTCTTTTTTTTTTTTTTGATACAAAAATAGACCACAGTCTCATTAGCAATTAATAAAACTGGCTGCCTTGGTAGAAAATTAGAAAAGTCAAAGCCAGACAGGTCTCCGTCTTCCCAGCACTGGTAGCTGGAGGTGAACCAGGCAGACTGGGCAGAAGGTTTGCACCCAAACACACAAAGCAAATTAAAAAAAAAAGGGGTTTTGGGAGGGGTGGGTTTTTTTTTTGGGATCCACCTCTGCCCTGGCCAAGGTGCTGAGCCCCGGGGGACCCCCTGTGCTGCCACAACCCCCCCGCCGAGGATGACAAAGCAGGGACAGACAAGGAGAGCTCAGGGAACGTGGTGTATTTCCGCGGAGCCGGGAGCACACAGCTCTCATTCCGAACAGTCCTAGCAGCAATTCCAGTTCCTCACCATTTGTAGGACAATTTGTAACCCACGTGGAGCTGGGCCAAGGGGAATTACAACTTCATGCCAAAACTTTTAATCCATGAAAACTACAGATTCTTAACCTTTGGGAGCTTCGGTCACTTTAGGCAAGTTTTCCCTTAAGTGTCAAACGCTGGCTTCAAATAAGCAGAATTTTTGTTTGTTTGTTTGGTTTTTTTTTTTTTGTTTGCGATTTTTTTGTTATCCATTTGTTACATTCCAACATTCAGAGAGGCTTAAAAACTCGGGAGGAGCGTGCTGGACGTGGACATGACAGATCTGGCATCTTAAAGTCATCCCCAAGTTCTTCAACCGCGAGGAATTAATGCTCGTCTCTGAAAGGGATTTTGAGTGTATAAAAGGGAACGTAATGTCCAGGGTGACTGGATTTTGGTTTGCCCTACCCAGTCCAGGGGTGAGTGGCAGCTAAAACTGCTGCTGGTCATACTCTGCTATCAGTTTTTTGATGTGGGCCAGTTTGTTGTGGAGGTATTCGCAGCGGTTCTTCTCTTGGCTGTAGTTGGGGTTTGTCTGCAAAACAAAAAGAAAATGGAAATGCAGAGGTGGGAAAGGTTCTGGGCAAATCAAAGCTGGGCTCGACAGCACAGAGCAGATCACGGTATCCATCATGGGATGGTTTGGGTTGGAGGAGTGCAAAGATCATCGCATCCCATGGGCAGGGACACCTTCCACTGTCCCAGAGTGCTCCAAGCCCCGTCCAACACTGCCAGGGATCCAGAGGCAGCCACAGCTTCTCTGGGAATTCCATCCTGTTCCCTGCCCACCCTCACAGGGAAGAATTTCCTCCTAATATCCCACTAAACCTCCCCTCTTTCATCTTAAAACCATGGATATAAACAAGGAAAAAAGCTTTTTTAGATCTTTCTTTAAAATGGATTTGTTCTGATCAAACCCAGCCAAGAATTAAAATCCCTTTTCAGATCATCCAGCTCCAGGAGCCCCGTCACAGGGAAGGAGCACACCTGAGTTAGGCTCAGCCTAACTGGGCAACCAACAACCACCACCCACCCTCTGCCCCACCTCACAGCCTCTGGAACAAAGATGAACTTCCAACACGCAGGGAATCTCTCCAAAAAGCTCCTAAATCCCTCAGGATGACAGGGCTCAGGACCATACTCACTGATTTAAAGGAAAAACCCCCAATTCCCACTGGGGTGTGGATGCTTTGCATAAAAATACTGGAATTTAAGGTATTTTGTGTGCCCCAAACCCCAAAAATCCGGGGACAGAGCTCCAGACTGATCCCAGCTCGGATCCCGTGTCCCAGCAGCCCCCAGAGGATCCTGTTATCCCTCAGCCTGTGCATCTGAAACACGAACTGTTCCTTCCCTGGAGAGATAAAGGCCCTGGCTGAACACACCCATTGTGCTACGGCCACGGCTCAGCGATCCCCGGGATCCATGGAGCACTCCCAGCTCGCCCCAAACCCTTTCTGATCTGCTTTTAGGGACGGGCTGGAGCTGAACAAAGATCTGCTGGAATTGCCTCAGAGCCTGGGTTTGCTCTTGGCAAGGACCCATCTCTTTCAGTCACACCAGGGGCACCACCCAAAAGCCTTCTGTGGCCAAGGACATTCCCTCACCTTTTTAATTTTCCGATATTCCTGTAAAATTTGATCGTGGATGGTCTGAAAAAAAAGAGAAAACAAACAGGGCATGATTTTCAGTTCTGCAGCAGGTATTTACTGATGGCTCAATGGGCACAATTCCTCCGAATTCCGACCAAAATCTGCTCCCTCCATGGCTTCCCTGGGGAGATCCAATGGCTACGACCAGCTCTGAATCCATGGATATCCTGGAGCTGACACAGCAGGATGAGGCGCCACTCCCCAGCCACGACAACTACCTGTGACAAGCACCTGGATTCCAGGAGAATCCACATTCCCAAAGCCCCAGCTGATTTTTTTTCCTGAAACTGAACCCGCTACACCCCCCCAAGACCTAAAAACAATCCAGTGAGGAATTTTGCAAGGAGAAAGGGCAGGAGGTTTGAGGGAGGAAGCTGTGCTTAGCACAATAGGTGCTCTGTAAAAATCTGTTTATTATCCTCGACGAGACTCACTTTTTCAAGCTAATGAATAGCTAAAACTCTTTAAAAATCACTCTGACAAGTCCAATAATGCTGCATTATTCAGATCAAAGATCGCAGAGGAGCAGATGACCCCGTGCTAACTCCCCTTCCAGCCCCGATACGCTCCCATATGTGCAAATATGAGTTTTTCTGGCTGGGATACACTAATAGCTTCCAGCAGCTTTTGGCTAAGGACACCAATTGTCTCACTGAGGCCTTTCCTTGTCAACAAGTCCCATGATGTGGCTCCAGCCTGAAAAAGGAGCAGCGCGGAGCCGGGTTAGGAGCATTCCCCAAAGCTGTCAGCTGTGTGCACGTTCCCCAGCAGCTCTGAGGCTGGAATTTAGACACCGACCCAGCCCAAACGGAGCAGATCAAAGAACTGCAGCCCCGCCACGTGCAGAACGAGCTTTTTCGGGCGTTTTTAGCTCTGTTTCTACCTTATATTCCTCAGAGCCCTGCAGAAGTTGCTTCAGCTTGGCGTCCAGCTGGGTGAACCGTCGGGTTATCCGCTCTATCCGGGCGTGCAAGTCCCTGTACTCGTTGTACTCCGCGTTGAAGTCGTTTTTGTAGCTCTGACGCTGCTCCGAGGAGGAAATGGCTGCGTATTTTCTGCAGGGAAAAAGGGTTTGGTGAATGGGTTTTTGGGGGGAATTGATTTGGTGTTGTGGGGAATTGGTTTTGGGATGCGGCGGTGCCGAGCACGGGGTGGGGATGAGCCTGCCAGGTGAATGGAAACAAAATAATGGGTAATTTAGGATCATAGGAGTATTTAAAGGGGATATTGGGAAGGAATTCTTCACTGTGAAGGATCTGGCATGGAATTCCCAGAGAAGCTGTGGCTGCCTCATCCCTGGAAGTGTTTGGAGCAACCTGGGATAGTGGAAGGTGTCCCTGCCCGTGGCAGGGGTGGGATTGGATGGGCTTTAGCTCATTCCGGCCCAAACCGTTCCGGGATTCTGTGATTAAAGCTGGAAAAGCCCTCCAAATCAGATCAAATCCCAGCACTGCCAAGGCCACCACTAACCCACATCCCCAAGTGCCACATCCACACGGCTTAAATCCCTCCAGGGACGGTGGTTCCCTGCCCCAGTGAAGAAATTCTCCCTAATGTCCCATCCAAACCTCCCCTGGTGCAGCCTGAGGCCGTTTCCTCTCATCCTGACTTGCATTAAAGTAGCAAATTACGGAGGCAACCACCAGGGATTGTTGCCTTGACCTCCCGTAAAACAAACAATGTTTGCTCCCAAAGCTTCCCATCTCTGCCAGATAGGGTGGAAGAGGCAGGTACAGCCAAGCCTGGGAGCAGCTGGGGGTGGAGGAGGACACTCAGATAGCGCTGCTACAGCTTCTCCAACTCCTGCTGGCCCGCAGAACATGGAGTTCTGCATCTGTGCCAGGCATTGGAACAGCAGGAATACGATGCTTCCAGTGCTAAGAGTCTTTAAAGGAACACAAAAAGCATTGAGCCATCGTTGCAAAACGCTTGCAGGGTGATTATGTGGCAAGAGCATGACAAGAAACCACGGTGAGGAGCTTTATTCCATTTTTTTTCCCCCCCTACCAGCAGCTCTATTTCCAGCACCTTCCGGAGACACTCGACGTGCCCTGAGCTCAGGTTGAACCGATGTGCCTTTGGGGGCCTTTTGGAAGTTATTCTGCTCAACAAAAAGCCATTAAAGCTGACATTTACAGCCCTCTCTGAAGGTAAAACTCATCTTTTTGGTAGGTGATGGCTCTGATTTGCCTCCCTGCTCTGGCTGCAGCAGGGCCAGCTCGGTGCATGAACATGGAAAAGCTGATTTAGGCCTCAAATTCAGGGGGAACTTTCAGCACTTGAACTTTTTAAGTGCTCTAAACTTCCAGAACTGACTCCTTGCCAGGGGCTGGGATAAAGAACCATCCACACAGGATAAAGAAGCATCAAACAGCAGTGACAGCTCTTAGAATTTGAGGAGCTGGACACAAACCAGTCAGATCACACCAGAAGGTGAGAGCACAGAGCTCCCAGAGCTCAGAAACCTCTCCCAGTTCCTTTGCAGAGCGCGTGAGCAGCTGCAATATCCCTTTCTGGGAGGGATTAGCACGTGGGTGAGAGAAAAACCACCCCCAGCCACCCAAATTCTTCGGAATGGCCCGAAAAATGTCACCTTGAAGGGGCTGTTTGTATGGCTGATCCAGCCCAGCAGAGCAGAAACCACGCCAGAACCCTTTATCTGCTCCAGAGCTTCCTCCTCCTCCTCCTCCTCCTCCTCCATCCCTTCCCTCCCAGCGATCCCAGCACAGCCAAACCAGCTCTGGTGGAAACAGCCCCCAGGCTGGGACATGCACAGGGAATTTTTCTCCCCAAGCTATAACTTCTTCCCCACCCCAAAGCTTTGTTTAGAACAGGTTTGGGTTTATGCAGATTTTGGGCTTCCTTCACAGGGATTTTTGGGCTTCAGTTGTTTAATTAACCTCGAGGGGATCTGATTACAGAGTCAAGAGGTGAAACAACTCACATCCTAACCCAGGGGTTAGAGCCTCCCAGCAAAGAATATTTCACTGCTTTATGTAGATGATCTTGGCTCTGAAGAGGGGAAGAATTAGCAAACCACCCCAAATCTTTCCTTGCCCTGTCTTCCACAACATGAAAGCAGATTATTCCCTCTCCACGTTCCCAGCTCTAATGTGGAGATGTTTAATCCTTTCAATCCCCCTCCAAGGTATGAAATGTTTCTTGAAGTACTTCAACAATTTACAGGAGATAACCTTGAACTCCTTAAGGAGGTAAAAAACAGCTTTGATACCAAGTTTAGTCTCAACAACTAATCTGCAGAGCTGGGTTTGCTCTTCTTCTTACACCCACCTAACGAAGTTCCATCAAATTACACAAAAAGTCCAACAAAAATCCCCAGCACGTTGTGATTTTTAGCTTGAAACACGACCCCAAAGTGATGAAGCGATAAACATACTTACAATAAATAATCTGGCATTTCTGAAGTTGATGTTGGGACACTAGAATTATTGCATGTTCCATTTAAACCTGAAAAAATAAAGACTTGTTTATAGACGTCCTTAAACTTCAAAGCTCTTTGCAACTCAGCTTCAAACTCGTAAAACTCGCCTGCAATATACGGTTTATGGATTTCTAAAGGATTTCTGTTTTGCTTGGAACTGACAGAGGCAGAGGAGCCACAACAAGGTGGCTAAAAGTTCAAGGCTCCTCCAGTATTTGTCTGTCAGCAAAACAACACCAACATCAGCCAGTGCACCGAGCAGAGAAAAAATCTGAATTTAACTGGCGGATAAACAATGCCTGGAGTGGGATAACACCGACAGCACCACTGGGAACGAGGAAAACACAGCCCTGAGCCCAGAGAGCTGAGCTGGGCAAGGCTAGCCTTCTTTTCTCCTGCTTCTACACCTGAGAGATTCCTCTGTGGATACTCCAGGGGGAGATTCCTGAATTAATATCCCAGAGTCCTGCAGGGCACCACAGAGAGGTTTCCAGGGAATGCAGGTCTCACCTCACACAGCTCCACACACAGATCCAAGCGGGAGCAGCATTAGAGAAGGCTCAGCTAAGAATGTTCAGGAATTGAAGGAAGAACAGAATAAACCTAAGGCAGACTCGTCCTCCACATCCCCCCGAACACTGCAGGATAAACGTGGAGGAAGAAAGCAGTTGGATCCACATTTGGGAAGGGATTTTTTCCACAAACTGCGTGTTACAACATTCCAAGTCCTCACCAGAGTCAGCTGCACAACCTGAGTCAGCAGTACCCTGGCTGTATCCTTAAAAAGATGGATTTTCCTCTGAATTTCCATGGAAAGGCTCTCCTGAGCAGGATGGGAGGATGGCACAATCCCAGTATTTCTAAAACCATCCCAAATCCCAAATTCCTGCTGCAGCTCCTCCTGCTTTTCCTCCTTTCCTGACCACGGCGTGGAAGATGCAGAACGGGGTTTAAGGATCGCAGAAGGAAAGGGACACAGGGAGGTTTATTTTGCCTGTGAGTGCCACCTACTGACTGAAAGGACCCCAAAGGTCCCTCCAGAGCCTCTGGAACAAAATTCCCGGGAGAAACTCCCACTTCTGGCAGAAGGTGTCCCTGCCCACGGCAGGGGGTGGAACCGGATGAGCTTTAAGGTCCTTCCAACCCAAACTTTTTGTGATTCTCTGCTTCCCTACGGCCCCAGGGGGA
The DNA here is from genome assembly GCA_013397725.1 of Rhagologus leucostigma. Classification (NCBI taxonomy): domain Eukaryota; kingdom Metazoa; phylum Chordata; class Aves; order Passeriformes; genus Rhagologus; species Rhagologus leucostigma. The sequence goes on from VZTD01005983.1 coordinate 17,270, forward strand.
GTTGGGGAAGGAGCAGGATGAGGCTGGTGCTACCCACAGCAAGGCACAGAAGGAAAACATCCCAGTTCTGGCTGTCCAGGATCCGAGCAGGACTGACCACATCCTGTTTGTGACCGCTCCCAGTCAAGCTCGGATTCGCTACCTCACTACAGCAGCAGGGATAAAACCCAACTCCTAATAATTCACAAAAATCCAGGAATTAAACTGTAAAGTGAAGCAGAAAAGGTGGTGGAGGGTCAGCAATTTCCCAAGAATCTGGGGTATTTGGGTATTTATAAGACAAAAATACGCATTAAAGAGAGAACGTGTGTGTGGGTCTCTCCAGAACCACTCCAGAGGCTCACGAGGAAGAGAAACAACGTGGAAGAAACACAACATTCCCAGAAAAAACCTGGGATTGGCACAGAAGTAGAAGAATTCTCAGTTCTGCAGCGCCACACAACCATCAGACCCCACGGGCTGTCCTTAGGAATCACTGCTGAGCCATCAAAGTGCATTTTGTCACTGCTGCAAAGCCCGTGGGGAAGGGGAGGGCTGGGACCAGCTCAATCCCAACGCCCTGAGCAGCTCTCCCTTTCCAGGAATCCAACAAACCAGTCTCCATTTCAAGATATTGTCCTTTTGGAGACAAAACTGGAAGGTTTTCATGCCCCAAGCATGAAGGGGAAGGCAGGAAGCAGTAACAGGGTGAAGGAAAAAGCAAAAAGGAATTGAATAGATATTCCCAGAGGCTGCAGGGAAAGTCCCAGTGCCCCGGGGAGCTGTAACAAACATCAAAAAAACATGGAAGCAGCAGGAAAAGGAATGGATGGGATCAGCCAGGAAATATTCTCTGCTCTGACTTCTAAGAGTGCACAGACTTGACTATGAAAGAGTGGAAAATGTTTTCATCCCACCTCAGCGGAGATTCACTGTTGTGTCAGTCCTTGAATAAATAAATTCCCAGCCCCAGTGGGATGCAAGGAAGCTTTTGCAGCCTGGAAGAGCTGGTTCTCCGCTGCTTTAACAGCATTTATCACCAGGTTTATCTATCATTTCTTTTGTAGCCAATATTAAAAGCTTTTGTGAGTAGCTTTTCATTAGAAATCCAAACAACAGTCATCACAAGAGCCAACGCAAGCGCTGCACTGCTCTTCCCACTGCTCCCAGCCTTTCATCCCCACAGATTATCCCAGCTTTTAATTTAACCAGGAGAAACATGACACGCTCTGAGGCAGCTCCAAACAGCACGGAAGGTTAAACAGGAAAAACCTGATATCCTCTGTGGAGAGGAAGCACCTCTGGTGATTTGTAGGGAGGACAGCGCTGGCATTTGGGTCCCCACAGCGCCTGGGATGGCCCAGGACGTGCTCCTTCCTCCAGGGAATCCTGGGATCACACCCAGCCAACACCAAAGCACCTCTCGGCCCCCACTCACCTGGGACCTGTTCCTGGGGAACACTAACTAAGTCAGCACTTTTTATTACTTCACAGTTCTGCTTCTCCTCTTTGCACTTCTCCTCGCTCTTCTTCTCCTTCCTCTCCTTCTCCTTGTCTTTGTGCTTTTTGGATTTTTTCTTGGATTTGACGTAGGAGCCGCAGTTGTGTTTGCTGCTCTGGGCACAGTCTGTGGGCAGGGGGTGACTCAGTCTGTCGGGAGGCTCCGTGCTCTCACAGTCTCTGCCGTTGTGAGTCAGGTCGTTGCTGACATCCGAGAGGGGATCGTGAGGCCTGGGCAGCTCCAGCGCTGGGAGGGTGGAGCTGGAGCTCACCGGCTCCGGCAGGGCCGGGGGCAGGGCAGGGGGGGCCGGGGTGTCCTTCCCGTTGGAGGAATTCAGCTTCCCGTTGAAAGTGGGTTGGGTTCTGTGAGCCAAATGCGAGATCCTGGGCTTTTTGTTGGCCAGGGGGTCGATGAACTCCAGAGGTTGGGATCGTTTCTGTTAAGGAAGAGGGGGGAAAAAAAGGAGAAATAAATCGTGTTGAAGGTGCAGGAGCGGAGCTGGATGTTACCACTAGGTGGTGGTGCAATACAGGGGAGAAGGGAATATCCCCAGGAAAAGCAGCTTATCCATCCCCAAGCTGCTTCCCGGAGCCCACAGTTCGGTGGGAGAGCTTAAAGAATCCCAGCAGCCCGTCAGCAATTCCTGACCTCCCCTACTACCCACGCGCAGGCCGTGCCACCCCCAGCCCGCTCCCACTGCAGCTTGTTTCAAACCCAGCCCTTTGGAACTCAAACCCTGCAGCCTCCCCCTGTCCCAGCCAATTCCAGAGTGGGAATATCCCTGCAAGTGTCCAAGGCCAGGATGGACAGGGCTTGGAGCAACCTGGGACAGCGGAAGGTGTCCCCTGCCCATGGAACAGGATGAGCTTTAAGGTCCCTCCTGACCCAAACCATTCTGGGATTCCGTGATAAAAACATCTGTCCCGAGCGCCCCAAAGTCCCCGCCAAGGAAAAATGTGCTCAGCCCTCTGGAGCAGGGAGGGATTCACCAGTTCTGCATTTTATTCCCAGCTCTGTGGCCAAGAGCTTCACCCCTTCCACATTCCTTCCTCTTCTCAAGAACGAGGCATTGCCCGGAAGAGGGGAGGAAGTGCCAACTGCTCAGTTCTCAGAATTTCAGGCAAAAGGGGGACTTCTGCAGCACTTCTAAAAAGCCACGTCACAGGCGCCAACATGACCTGAGCAAGCCTTTTTTGACCAAGAGCAGAGAAGGAAGCGGCTCCCAGCTGTGCCCACACCTTGGAGGCAGCTGCCTCCAGCCTGGAAAAGCTGCTCCATGGAAGAACCCATCCATCAGGCTCAGCCCAGCCCGTGCCAGCCACAGCCACCTCAGCCAGCCCTCTGTGTGTGCCCACCTGGCAGCTCTGGGGCTGCAACAGCTCCGAGCCAAAGATTATTTAGCGCCCAGAGGAAAACAAGCGATAGCTCTGGATATTTCTTTTGGATAATCCATTATTTTCCTTCTGTCTCAGGCAGGACCGCGACGTGTTTGCGAATGGAAACGCTGTTCCATCACTGAAATGCAGCTGGATGGTGGCTGGAGCAGCCCCCAGTTCCCTCTTTTTCCCCTGGATTTTATCTCTCTTTGCTAGCTCAGGGGTCTTGAGGACACTGCTCAGTGCCAGGAATTCTTTCCACCTGTCAGGGTAATTAAGGAAGAGCTGCTGGTTCTGCCACTGAGCTCAAGGGGCAAGGACAGCACGTCCGACCGGCTTGGCAGCATCGCTTCCCAGAACTGCCCGTGTCCATCTCCCCAAGGAGGGGCCATCTCCGACTGCAGTCCCTGAACAGGTGACAGAGCTAAAGAACTGCCAGATTTTACAGCCTTTTCTCTAAAACCAACAAATATCAGCTTCTCCAAACTCATCTCTCTGGTTAGGAGGGTTCTATGCATTTGTTTTCTGGAATCACCAGACCAATCTTCTTCCTCACCTTCATTCCACAGCTGAACTCTCCCAAAATGTTCTGCATTCCGGCCTACCAAATCCCAATCCTCTGCTGGCACTGCACCCGTTAAAAACCACTTCTCTAAATAGAAACTGCAGCCAGAGAGCATTAAAAAAGTGACAGCTCACAATGCTGTGGTTTGCTGTCTGACACGACAGAATCATGCTGGAAACATTTATATTCCACACTGGATTGTCCCTGTTTCACCAGCCTTTCCTAAATCCAACCCAATCAACCACCCAAAGTTTCAACTGGGTCATTCTGAGAGATCAAAACCTCACCCTAAAGACCTTTGAACCTTTAAAATACGGACAGCCAGAGAAGCAAGATGATTTTTCAACCTTAAAAAAAAGACACAAGACCGGGATCTTTGCGCGCTAACTTGAAGGCGATCATTCTTCATTCACCGGGAACATGCCCACAGCAGAGCAGGAGAGGATTTGGAATCAGCTACCCGGCAAACAAGTTACACAGTCCTTGTTCTCAACCAGAGAATTGCCTCCCTCTCAGTGCCAGAGAGCACATAATTTCTTTACCTGTTAATATTCTTTGCCACTAATCCCCGGTGCGTCTGTCCAGACAAGTAGGCATTACACATTCCACTGGCAGGAGAAGAATAAATACTCAACTTGTCTGGGCTGACCCAAGCTGCAAGAAGGGAAGGCAGCACGTTTCACAACGCCAGCAACGCCTGTGCTGGGAGATCCTGGGAGAAGCGGGGACAAGGCTCCGCTTGACACGCGTCAAACGCGGCTCCTCCGTGGTTTATGGTCATGGAAAAAGCAGGCAAAATGTTCTTTTCACAGCTCCGTGCTCTGGCATCTCCGAGCCAGGAGCGGCCCAACCTGCCCCTGATCTGTCACGGCAATTAGGCTGCAAAAGGTCAAGGGTTTTAATAACTCAACCATGTTTGGGAGCTGCTTATTACAGCTTCGTTCCACTCAATTATTAGTAATGAGGAAAACACAAACTCGTTCTCCCAGGAACTCCAGGAGGGATGGAGGCACTGCAAAAGGAATTTAGCCCTTAAAACTAAACCTGAGCCTCGTTGTCAGAGATCCTCCCCACGTCCAGAGGAGAAACAGATGCTGAGGAAAGCCAGAATTAGATTCCAACTTAATAAAACAGAAATAAAAACCCAAGGACCTCCTGACCCGGCAGCAGGTGATTACAGGGTGCCGACAGGCACAGCTCAGCCTGGACCCACGTCCAGCAGCCAAACCCATCAGGAGCACATGGATCTCGGGGCCGGCCCCGTGGCTGGGGATCACCCACCTGAGGGGGAGAGCTGGAGTTGACGGTGTCCTTCGGAGGGCTCAGGGAAGGCGCTTCTCCCTGGAAACCGCCGCTGTTCTGGGGCTGGCAGAGCTTCCTGCAAAACACAACCAGGGGCTGCTCACACCCCGTGCCACGGGGACGGGTGGCACTGCACGCCTTGGAGCCAAGAGCCTTCTCTGGGCTCCAGCTCTGAAAATGCCGTGAAAGGAGCTCGTTCAGGCTCTGATCTCCGACAAAAGCTGGGAAGGAGAAACTACTACAGAAAACCATCACTGACAAATTGGCATTCCTTATCCCCTTCTTGCTTTGCCGTGGTTTTTGTGGCTCTTTGGCAATGGAAGTAACACCTCGGACCAACAGGGCCAAGGTCGAGCTCTTGGACACGTGAAAGGATTCCCTGCCGAGGATGGAACTTCTTTTTCAACAATTTTACCTTTTTCCTCTCGAACTGGTGACGTAAGAATTAAAACAAATTAACTGCAGCCTCAGAAACATAATTCACATGGAGATGAGCAGAAGTGGCATTGAATTCTAAGGTGAAAAGGATATCATATATTATTCCCGCTGACTGAAATACAGCTCAGGAAGACATTAATTAAACAAATTTCTGCTGAGTTTTTTTTCTTTCTGAGACAACTCAGAAAGCAAAGCTCACTGAACAGGGGCTGAAACTCAAGCTCAGATGCTGAGGAGTAAGTTCTCCCACTCATTAGCATCATTAAAACAACATTTTATGGCAACAGCAGCCCTTTCAGCAGAGAGCTCCTCTGGGTCCAGGAAAAGCAGGATTATAACAGGAACTGCTGAGGTATTATTGGTCCACCAGGATTTACATTTCGGGCTTCCCAATAATACTTTTCAGTTGCATCATGCAAAATAGAGCTACTCTGGGCTGTATTTGTGGTATTGGACAAATAAAAAAACCCCTTTTGTAGCAACAAAAAGTACAATTAGAATCATTTGAGTGCCTGAATTCCCCTCTAGGCTGGGTCTGTGCTCCTCTGCAGATCTCAGAGTATTTTCCCAGCCCACCAGCTTTGCCCAACAATTCTGACACCAGACTGCCCCTCCATTAATCACCCAGAAAAAAAACCACTCTTGCATCAAGCTGCAGCTGACAAACTGAAAAAACAACAAGAAAAAAAACAGGATTCAGGGTTAAAGGTTTTAATAAAGTAGCTCTGCAGTCAGTTTGCCAGGAGCTGCGGAGCCTGAATAACCCACCTTTAAATTCTCCCACAAGAAACTGGAATCAGCATTAAAGCTCACTCATATCCTCGAAACACTCGGAAGATTATCTCCAAGATAACACCCGTGACTTGACAAGATTTGGCTTTTAACCTCAGCTTGAACCTTGGGGCTGTGTTGCAGCAATATTTAGACATCTGCAGTGTCACCGCTGTCCTGGCTTTGTTCAATTTTATTTAAAACAACCTCGGCAGCCACAGATCGACTCAAGGAAAAGAGTGAAAACAGAAGGGAACACTGATACTGCCTAAAAACCCCAGTGAAAGTGGCTTTTGGGGGGCTGGTTGATCAGCATGAGCAAGCTTATCACATCTCCTAATTGTTAATTAGGGATTTAAGGAGTCATGAAAGCACTGAGGTCAGCAGAGGAAAGATTTCAGAGAATTCTGGAATGGTTTGGGTTGGAAGGACCTCGAAGCTCATCCAGTCACAGGTTGGGACACCTTGCCCAGACCCGGCTGCTCAGGGTCCCCATCGGCGACAGAAGGATGGAAAACATAAAAAAGGAGGAAAAACGAGCTGGTCTAACCTAAACAGGAGGAAAACCGAGCTGCTTTAACCCCAGCAGAGTTAGACCCAGCTTTACCATCTGCAGATGTGTTAATTGCTGCAGCTGCTGAAGCACTGAGCGGCTGCTGGCCCTGAAATCCAGGAGGACCTGGAACAATTGGTTGGCTCCGGGCGCTGACGGCGCCCAGCAACGCAAACCCCAACGCCTGCTGCCTCCCCTGCCCTTTTTCTGTGACTGTTTTCCTCCTGTCTTCAACCCCACAGGTTTTTTTTTCCATTCTGGAGCCTCACTACCTGCACTGGCCGAGCAGGACTTTGTTTGTACAGTTGAATACATCCTTTCCAAGGTCTATTTTTAGACCCTCGCCCAAGTGAATGCCACAGTTCTAGAAAAAGCAGTAAACATGGCTTTTCCACAGGGAGAAACTCACTTTGGGTGTTTTTATTTTTTTTTTTTTGAAAGCCATAAAGATTGCATGGCAGTTGTACTTCTCCTTTTAATTATAATTTCACATCAAGGCCATTTAAATGAGTTTTGATTTTCCTTGAGCACACCAAAGCACCTGGGAGTGCAAGATTTCTGTTGGCTTTCTTTTAAAAAAAGTCTCATTTCCAAGTCAATTGTGCTTTTAAATCATGGGGAGTGCTCAAACAGAGCACGCCATGCTTCAGCTTAACCAAAAGTGCAATAAAATGAAGCAAAAGTAAAAGCTCTGCCTGCATGACTGAAAAATATCAACACTCAGAGCAGAATTCTGGAGAAAACTGGGAGATTTGGTATCTTTCCCTGCCAGCCAGAAGCTTCCAAGCCTGGAGGTTTCACCTACGGAAAATATCTGTAGAGGGAACAAATTTTCAGTGGCTAAGGATGAACCCAGTCTGTTAAGGGCTATTTCAGGAGGGAACATGGGAGCAGAGCTCACACTCCGAGCAGGACAACCAGCATGAGTTTCAAGGGATTTATCCCACGGAACAGCCTCTTGCTTTTCCATGCACCCATGACTTCGATCAAATCTCAGCTTTAGGGGTGAAACACTTCAACCCGCACGGGAAGCCATGTGCAAGGAGATGTGGAAAAAGGGAAGGAGAGTTGAGCTGGAGACATTTAATCCACTCATCTCCCAGGATTTCAGACCAGCACTATTGATTCTACCAGCTCTGCTCCCACCCAGGTTTCCCCCAAGCTCTGCCTTTAGTAATGTGAAGACAGCCCAGGATGACGTGAGGAGTGGATCCACTTGGATATTCAAGTTCAGTCGACTCCTACAGGTCCCTGGGTGATGGACAGTTTAAAATGATGTCAAAATAAGTCACACACTCAACTTACAGACCTTGGTCACCCTGATTTACAGCACCTGCCCTGGCTCAGGATTCCCTGGATGATATCAGAGAGAAGATGACGGATAATTACCTAACGAGGATCCTCTTCAACAACTGCTGATCTCCTTCTGAGTAGCCAGGCCAGTCCTTCTGCACTTCTTTGTATACACAATCTTTCAGTGTGAAAGTGCTGTCCTTGGCACTCAGATTTGCCACCTGGAACAGAAGGAATTTGGAAAGCCATCGTTAGGGTTTAATTTTCTCACTTCCTCGACCAAACAAGAGCTAAGATGAAGGCAAAATCTGAGCAGACTTAGCAGCTGTTAGTAGTGTCAGAGAACAAGGAGAGACTTTAATATTTCATTTCCTTATTACTAAGATTATTTAATCAAACTGTGCCTTTCCTTTTGCCTTGTCACTGCAATAATTCATAATGAGTTTCTAAAGCACATCCAGTTGAGAGGGAAATAAGTCCTATCTAAACCAGATTATTCATCTTGGGGAGCCTGGACCAGTACACCACCACTTGATGGAAACACCTGGAAATAAAGCCTAATGGGAACAGGCAGTTCACTTATCACACCTGTCCCATGGCCAAAACGGGGCAGTTTATGGCCAAAGGGGAACTCTTGGGGCGATAACTTGGTTAACAACTGCCGGGAGATAATTTCTCACTAACGAGCCAACAAAACAGGCCACAGAGAGTTCCTTCCCAGGGAGCTGTGAGAATGTCCCGGGATCACCTGGATTTTATGGAGAACTTTTCCAGGGCAAGAACAGAACCTGAGATTTCCAGCTTCAAGCCAGCAGAGCTCTGCAGGGAGCTCAGCACACTTGCACCAGCAGCTGCCTGACATTTCATCCGACCTCGTCCCCTGTTGTTTCCCCGCAAAACCCTGCGTGGTGCCTGCACGGAGAGGAAACGCTGCTGGAACGGGCAGAGCTGGATTAGAATGGAAACAACTTGTGGAAGAGTTATCCCCACTCGGATCAGTCTTTCCACAGCCTGACTGAAAATTTAACTTCTTGCTGCTGGTTACCCGCCTGAAAATCCAGAGCTGGCACAAAGCAAAGAGCCCCAGTGAGGCTTTCACTGATAATGAACCTCTCTTGGGTGATCCAGAGCGTCATGGAATGGTTTGGTTCCATCTCATTCCATGGGCAGGGACACCTTCCACTATCCCAGGCTGCTCCAACCTGGCCTTGGATACTCCCAGGGATGGGGCAGCTTCTCTGGGCAACCTCAGCTCGCAGAGCACTGCAAGTTTGAAATGAAAATAAAGCTTTCAGTGTGTTTTTGAAAGGGGGATAAGGAGGCCCAGGTGCCAAATGCTCTGCCCAGAGCCAGGCAAAGCCAGCAGCTGCATCCCAAATTCCCTGCTGGAGCCCCTCAGCTTGGGGACTGCTACCCTTGAAAGTGGAAAATGCTTTTATTCAGTGCACGGAGATCTTGTGCATCTGTTTAGGGATTACTGTTCTCATTCAGGACGTGGCTGTGCTGAGGGATTTCTATTATCCACGCAGCAGGAAAATGCCTCAAAAACAAGCAAAGGAGCAGCAAGTCTTGAATGAACTGAAGATGCTGCTGATCCCTCTGCTTTTGCTTTAGGGAGGCTACAACCTAGTATTAAAAATATCAAAAATCTAGGCATTTCAGAGCAAAAAGCTGCGCAGCCAACACGGCAAACTCTCCCGATAAGCGAAAAATAGAAAGCCCAGTTATCAGTTTACATGACAAACACTTTGTTTTTCCTTTCAGTCCTGTCAGCTTTCCAAAACCCTGAGCCAAAATACAAGAAGAATTTGAGCCGTGTTTAACATCGAGGTATCCCTGTAAACACACCCAGGAGACAAAAGCCAATCCAGGTTCCCCTTTACCGAAAAAAAAAAAAAACTCTCCCAGAATTTCTCTGCTCCCTTCCTGTTCCTGGAGCCCGGGAAGAACAACTCGGATTTTTCTCTGCACAGAGGCTGAGAGCTGCTACCTCCTTGTTTTGCTCGTGTGGGACTCTGCAAGCTCCACCCCAGCCCTCCCAAAAATAGAAACCTTGCAAAACGAGGCAAAAAGGCCGCCAGGAACACGGAGTCCTGCGAGAGATGCAAGAGCACAATGAAACCCACACCTAGACAGATTTAGACGTGTAGCTTTAACACAGCCTGTAATTTTTAGCTTATCTGTGTCTGCCTGTGGATGAGAGCCCTGGGAGGGCTGAGAGGGATTAACTTTACGAGCACCACGTTTACAGCCAAATCAGCGTTTAGCCCAACGAGGGCGGCCCCGTGGCCAGCGCCGCACGCGCCGCTCGCCTGCCAGGGCTTGGGCAGAGCATCCCTCAAAAGCGAGCATCAGAAACACAGTTTTCCACTCCGAAACTCAGTGACAGCAGTGAAAAAGCGCTCCGAGGAACTGCTGGGAAATTAAGGGCTCTGGGATTAAAGTCTAAGGAGGGAACGAGTTGTGCCAGCTGTGACTCTGTTTTTAATACGACCTGCCCTGTGCCCTTGGGCAAACTGAACTCCTGTCTCACTCTTTATGGAAAGGAGTAAAAAAAGAAAAAAAAAAGAAAACGAGTTTTTTTTCAGAATATATTCCAGTACAGAAGGAGGCAGCTGCAGCATTTAAATAAATAGCCATGATGTGTTTAATAAAGCAATGAAGGTGTTTACTGCGAGGCCTAAAATGGCACCTTTAATGTGACTCAAAGTGCTAGGAACTGATTCAGCTTGGAGACAGCTTTCACGCTTGACATACAAATAATGTGCTTGGCAAGGAGCTGCATCATCTTCACACCTAACCAGTGGCACTTCCAAGCAGGAAAGGCTCTGAGGAGCACAAAAAAAAGTGGGGACATCTTTTCCTTCACATACAAAACTTGTGCCAATACAGAGCGCTGCTCCTTTACGTCCATGAGAATAAAATAGAGATTTAGAGGTTATGACCAAATAACTTGTAGATCCTCTGTTAGGAGAATCCTTCCCACGACCAAGCAGAAGTGTCCCTCTAAAAGGGACTGATCTGCTGAGCCAAAATCATCCGGCTTGGTCGCACCCCCCTAACCCGAGGCGTAGCCACGGGAGGCTCCTGCTATCTCTGCACCAGCACTGGGAGCTGAGAACCGTGTCCCCCACAGCCTTTAGAGTCACATTCAGCTGCAGCCTGGAGATAACAGGTTCCACTGCCACGGGACAGGGTCTGAGAAGACATTTCCCTTTACCTAAATCGTTGCCTTCATCAGAGTACAAACCTGTTGCAGAAGGTTATCCAGCAAATCCTTGTCCTGCTGAGAAAGTCCATCCTTCTGCAATCTGAGAATAAGTTCAGGTTTCTTATAAGGCTTTAGTGCCAGTAAGTGCACAACCCTATCTTTGAAGGGTCTCTGGGAAATCGCACTATTGCCTCTCTTTATTGCACTGGCAAGGTTGACTGGCGTTGGGCGCTTCCTGGAGGGAACAGCATCGGAAGCTCCTGGTGCAGGTTTACGCACCTGAACCTTTTTGCCTAAAATGAGATGAGAATAGTGAACTGCAGCAGCCACCTCCGCAAGAGGCCGGTGGGCTGTCAACACCAACACGGAGTTCAGCACACCCCCGTGAAGTGCCACGAGGCGACAGGGAAGGACAAACACCACCAGCACACCCCCTCCGTCCCGACGCGCCGCCGGAACGAGCATCCCGTGAGGTTTATGGTTCATGACAAGCTCGTAACAAGTAAACAGCAACACCAAGCTCTGGAAACCTGAGTATTATTGGCCACCAGCTTACATAAAGCTCCCTTTGTTTGCCAGCTTTTCATTTATCCCAAGTGCACGTATCCCCACGGTTAATCGAACTATTCCTGCCCTCCCTACGAGAAGAAAATTCTGCATTATTATGTAGAAGAGTGGAAATACGGAGTGGAAAGACCAGAACTGGTCAACGAGCGGCTCCCCGCTGCTGAGCTCAGCAAAAACGCTCCTCCAGCAGATGTTTCTGCTTTTAGAACAATAGGAACTTTATGGGGCTGGGTCCACCTCCCTTCCCCCTCCGAACACGGCCCCATGAATGGGGCTGACACTGGGCCATCAGCCTATTCATGAGGGTGCTGCCTGTGCTGATGGAATAACCCCTTCTCCACTGCGTTTGCAGATAAGTGACAACATAAAGCTGGCTCAGAAGTGCATCTCAGCTCCAGCCCCGCTGTGGTTCTCTGTTGCTGACAGCACGATCCAAGAATTCGTTTTTCCCATTCCTACTGGAAAACAGAACCCTCACACCATCACTTAGTGGAGCCCAAATCAAAGGACTGGGACTATTTCGAACACAGGAGCAGGTCCCAGCTACCAAAGGCAAACCAAGCAAAGCTGAAAACAAAACTTGTAGGTTCCAAGGTCTAAAAACCTGGAGATCCAATCAATAATCACTTGGGCTGGAGAAAGTGACCTTCGCTAGGACAAACAGCATCCAGCACTTACTGCAAGTGTTTGGGAGGTTTATTCCAGCAGGGCACTGCTCCATTGCTAGGAAGCAACGTTCTCAACTGAGTCATCCGAAGATACTGGGGATTGTCTGCACTGTTTGTTTTACTGAGCTGCACATTGCGTAACCCAGGCCCCATTTCCTGGCTTTTCATTACACACCACGGTGCTGGGAGAGGAAGCACGACCCATCCTTGGCAGGGCTGAGGGGAGGTGAGAGGAGGGGAACGACACCAATTCGCAAGTTAAACATCCCACAATCCAGAGGTCAACTGGATTTTGTTTCCAGAAATGGGACAAGAGAAGATTCGTCAGCTTTCTAGAACCGCCTTAACTCTTGCCAGGTCATGAACAGTAAAAACATCACGTTGGGAGGTTTCCACTTAAAGGCTGGAGCCAAAATGTGCGGTGATAGGAAAAGAAAAAAAATTAAGTTAAGCCAGGACACAAAGGTTTTTCAAATATTTACACACGTGCATGTCTGTGGACATGTGCACATGTATTTAGTGTGGCTACAAGCACGCATCCCCTGCAGCTTTACCTGCAGCTATCTATTTACATATCTATTTATTCAAGTGTCAGCTCATATCTGTAAGTTCTGCTGCTCTCCAATTCCAACATTTCATATAAATTTTTCCACATCTGAGCTGCCTGGAACGACTCCACTGGCGCTGAAGTGCTGAGCTCCGTGTTCTCCTGGAAATGTGAGAGCCAGCCCTGTCCCTCCAGCCCAGCCTGCAGGGAATCAGCTGATGCTGCTGGCACACCAGGACCTGCAGATCCCACACGAGGACTGTCCTTCCAAGCCCTTCCTCCTTGGACCAGAGCTCTCCTCCTCAAACACTGACATCTTATCTAGGAGCACTGTGAGCACACGCTCTGCCCCTGCTGCTTTCACACGGCTCTGTCTCCATTTCAGGGCAGTGAAAGGTTTTAAGCAGGAGTATTTTTAATTTTAAAATGTTTTGCTCCATCTTTCCGGGAAGCAAATTGCTTTGAGAATCTTCTCCCTCAGAAGCTTTAACGTCAGGCACTTACTGTAATGTTCTCAAAGAGGAGCTAAACAAAATAATCTTCTGGCCTACAGGAAATCAATGCATTTCCTTCCTGATTACTATCTTGCTTCTCAGCTTTGAGCACTTGGCTGCTGTGACAATGAGTCAGGGTCAGTTCTACATTCTGCAACTCAACTCTTCTCATCACAGATCCTCTGAGAAGAGAGTGGCTGCAGATCACATGGGCTGCAGGAAAAGCAGCTGCCTCAGAAAGAAAAAAAGAGTGAAACTCTGCATTCTGGTTACTGTTTGTGCCCTAAGGTTAAGCAGGGCCCTGAGCCCTGGGTTTCTGCAGGCTCCCTGTGTTATTTGCCGTGGTTTTATCTCCTCTGCTAAGGCTTTCCTGCTGCTGTCACAGCGAGAAGGGCTGTTCCAGGCTGCTTTGGTGTCCGTGTTCATTAACAGAGGGCACTGCTGCCCGTGTCCTCCCTGCTGTGGTCTCGTGGGGCACAGCTGTGACACGGTGGTGGCAGTTTTAGCTGAGCTGGCCAGGAGCAGGGACACTGGGAGGGCTCAGCAGAGCCCCAGCACTGCCACGTGACAGACGTGACCTAATGCCAGAGCCGTGTCACTGCACATGGACAACCCCACAGGGCTTTGGGACCTTAAAGATCACCCAGTGCCACCCCCTGCCACGGGCAGGGACACCTTCGGGTTGCTCCAACCTGATCGTGGACACTTCCAGGGCTGGGGCAGCCACAGTTTCCTCGGGGTGACGATGGAAGTGAAGACAACACAACACAAGGAGAGCAGCCCCCTAAACCAGACACCCACGAGGAACTACCAGGAGCTTTTCAGTCTGCCACAATCAAGCCAACAACATCAGGATTTGCCTCCAGAACCTGCTGAGTCCCAAACGGAGTCCAGACCCCCAAACTGAGTGGCTGCTTACCTACGTATCTCCCCCCAGGTTTAATGACTATGGCGCTCCGGCTGCGAGTCTCCTCCTCTGCCTGTGCCATGCTCTGCCTCGCCTTCTGGTAGGAATCATCAGTAGCACACACGGTGATTTTATCCTGTATGCTTCCCAGGCAATCCAAATGGATATTGCCATTGCTGCAAGAGAAATGCAATGCAAAAGGTACTCCTGGCACTGCGAAGGGACACCAGGCTGGCACTGGGGGACAGCTGGGGGGGTGTTAGCTGAATAATAGTGGGAGACACGCAGGGGAGCTGAGAGGGAACCGGATGCTTCCCAAAAAAAACCACATCAAAACAAAATCAGAAAGACTCTAAAAAGGAAGAACGTGCATTAAGCTTTGTTAGGGAAAAGATGCTCCAGAACAGAGGGTAAAAAAAAAAACCAAAAGGCTGGGTTTTCCTTGCATGTCCCACTCACCTGGATACATACTGCTGGATGCAGTCAAAGCTCCCCTGGGGACTGTCCTTGCCAATGTTGGAGAGATAAAACGTGAAGGTCCGCACTTCCGCCGGTCGATCGGGCCTCGGGATCGCGATGTGCTGCTCGGGACAGGAGGGGGAACATCGGTCACTTGGGCAACCCCAGGCTGAGGAGAGTTCAATTCTCCTGCAGCCAGGATGCTCTGAGGCATTTTGAAACAAGGAAAGCACCTGGGTTACCGCACAGAGAGGCTGCAAAGAAGAATTCAAGTTACCCCCAGTGCGTGCAGTGGGAAGGAAAGGAAACAGAGGGAAGAAAGAGCAGCTGAAGATGGATATGGCTGTGACAGAACAGAGCCCACAACCTCCTTGTTCTAGGAATCTGACCCAATTCTATTGATTCAGGCTCAAAACAGACTCGCTCCCACTGTTTATATTCAATTTAAAACACTCGAGGCTCGTTTCTTTAGAATTAGTGATCCAGCACTAAAATAGCACACGCCAGGTCACTAGGTAGCATGCTTATTCTTTTTTAAGAAATTATAATTCCATAACAAGATTTCATGGCTCACAGTAGAGTGTGACGCTGCTGCTAAATTAAATATTTAATCAAGCATTAAGTGTGCTCCACAGACAACTCCACAGCCATCCTGCATTGTTTTTTTCACCCCCCCGCAGCCATTCATTTTTCAAAAGGGAAACTGTCTCCCCTCTGCATTCAGGATCCGTGTAAACGTCAGCATCTGAGCTCTACTATCACATCAATATTTGATAATTAAGATGGCTTCCAGAAGCTGAGACAGAAGGAACACCAGCTCCAGCCTATTTTAGGCCAGGCTTTTACCACATGGGTTTATATTTACCCAGATTGCCACATCTATGCAGAAAATACACACTCCCAGCAAGCCAGCCAGTGGCATCCACATATGACTGTGCTGGGACAGGAGGGGTTTTGGGTGGTTTCCTTCAGACCTCAGACGTCTCCAGCAGCCTGGAAAACCCAGGGATCTGTGTCCCTCTGCTAAACCACAGGGATGTTCTCGGAGGCAGCAAGAAGCTCTCGAGCCGAGCCCGTGCGTGGCGTTTCCCTGCCCTCAAACAGAGCTCCCTTCTTTCAAGCCCAGAAACTCAGACTCGAGCCTTGCTTCATAGAGAAGGACAAGTTATCCCCGGGATCCGGGTCTGAAAATACTGGGAGCAGATTTTTTGGGTGCTGCTGGACCCTCCCTGAGCAGCCCCATTATCTCTCCCCTGCCAAACGTGCGCCGCAGCCCTCGAGCCCTTTTAATCTTTCCTGGCATCCTCTGTCCCCACCCAGGCAGGGGGAAGAGAATTCCCTTCTGCTTTACCAGAACAGGCACAAAGGCAGAGTTATGTAAGCAGCAGACTGGGGGGATTTTGCAGCTGGAAATTTGTTGGAACGAGGAGAAAAGGAAAATCCAACGGGGTCATTCTGCTTCCAGGGGGATCTGGAGCTGTGCTGCACCTGAGCCTGGAAAATAAAACCTGCAGGATGTCACCAAATCACATCTCCGCACACTAAAAGACCTTTCTCCTCGCTCCTGCTTTACCACTGGAAAAAAGAGCTGCTCCAAAAGCCCCGATTTTGGATTTTTGTAGGGTTTTTGCAGCGTTTCCAGAGGCTGTAAAATGAGGCAGAGTCACTTTAGTACTGAAAAGTGTCGCGTGTGCAACCCGGCCGTTATCTAGGAATTATTTTTAGCTGAAAACAGAAGGTTTCTCAAGCCACCAAACCAGCACGGTGACTGCTTTGAGGGAGCCCTAATTTTGGTGCTGGGTATTGCACCAGTAACCAGAGACACTTAAAAATAGCTCGGTACAGATGTGACTTCTGTTTTCTTCTTTCAAGTAACATTCATCCGTGGACAGCGCGCTCTGAACAGAGATTTCACCTCCCTCTATTAATACCAGAACTTCATCCCAAGAAACGGGGGGAAACGTCGTATTTTCCAATCGCGAAGCAAAGATGTTTTGCTCCCAACAGTCATATTAAAAATGCTGCACAACGCACGTGGGGTTGGCACTCGAAGGGTATTTTCCCCCCCTCCCAGCTCAATTCTGTCCCTGCTCTCACCACCCCACAAGCACCTGCAAATTTCACCCAGCCTCAGCTCTGATTCTGCACGTCTTTTTACCAAAATAGAAGCATTTTCAGTACTTCTTGCACAGTTCTGCACACAATTTGTAATGCTGTGGTGCTCCACCTCTTAAATTCTAATTGATGAGCACACTGAAACAAGCACAATGCTCAGAACGCCATAAAAACTTGTAAAACTATCCAAGAAAATCCATGAGGAAAAACTGACAGCCAGGTGCTGGCTCCTAAGGAATATCCATGGTCCCACTCCAGAGGAACACTGATAAAAACGAACTGGTTATTACGACTGAAATCCTGATTATTACACAGAATAAAAGCCATTAACAAGAGCAGCATCACTGCAGAGAAACGCATCCCAAGGCAAAATCCCCAAAGTTTTTATCAGCTCCTGTGAGATTCGATCCAGACCAGGATCCAGGCAGGAGGTTTTGTCCCTTGTCCCTGGAACTGCTGTTTTATTTTGGGCTACAACCACTGACTTCCTCCTTTCTGCTGCTGGCCAGAGCTGCCACCTTGCTGACCCCGGGTTTTATTCCCAACAATTCCCCTCCCTGGTTAATTAGTGTCTCAAACATGGAAGTTTCTTTTTCTGTGTGTTAGAAACCGAAAGTATCCTTGACAGCTTTCATGAGAGCAACACTGGAATAGGTGAAAACACATGGACACAGTCATTTAAAGGCTTCTAGAGAATTAAATTCAAGAAGCAGCAGTTTGTTTAAATTCTTATTTTATGTCCTGTCTCCCTAAATCATCGAGAGAAGCTTTTCCCTCTTGAGAGAGGGATACTTGCACAGAAAATTCCCACTATTAAAACCTCACTGCTTTAAATCACACTGACAGCCGTGCTATGCACAAACTTCCCACCCTCAAAAGTTAATGGGATTCTCCATAGCTGCGTTTTTGGGAAGCAAAATAGGAAGGCAGCAAACTGGGGAATGGAGGAAGAGTGGAAGAAATGACTGAAAAAATAAAGCAGCTCAACAAATATGTTTTAATGCCATCATCTGGATGTGAGAGCCTGTTAAATTCCTGGAATTATCTCTTCAGTCCAACTGATGGAGGATCCCTCGAAAGCATTTAAAGCCTCAGCTCCTTAAAAAGCAGGAGAATCCTGACATGCAGAGTCCTACCCTTAAAAGCAGATGGCTCCCCAGCTGCCAGCTCCTTGTCATACCCAGGAAAAATAATAATAAAGGGACAAAGAGCTCTTTCTGTGCGCTCCCATGGAGCTGCAGCTCTCTTCAAAGCTCTACCTTTGGCCTTTCCTCGTCAGCGCCATTAATTAACCACTGAGGAGGAGCAGGCAGAGGTCAGCTCCGGCTGCCACATCCTCCCTCCAGCCCAGCCCTCCTGGCTCCTCTCCTTCTCCATGGAGTGACACTACAGGTGCCGGGCAGCTCTTCCACCAGCGACTCATCTCTGGGAGTTCAGGGCTCAAATACTATCAACTCTTTTGTTTCTGTATCTTTCATTTCTAGAAGCAACTGCAGCACTTGAAAATATTCTTAATTATCCGCAGAAATTAATATTTTTTGTTAATCCTTGTCCATATCAGATCCAGGTGAAACCCACCACGAGCAGAGAGCAGAGGAGCATTTTAAGCTGTTTTGATCCCTTTTGCTACCTTTCCTTCACGGAAAAACATTCAGAGGAGGCATTTCCAAAACTTAAGCAGCTCCACAGGAAAAGTCAGGTGTAGATTCTGCTTCCAAAAGGAAAGGAAAGCATTCCCAGTGTTCTTAGCTCCTTTATTCCATGCAAAGCTCATCAGATAAAGACAAATCACCCACCCTTAAGATTTCCTCCTCACTTCTGATTGTGCCCAACCTCAGTGGCAGATTTTGATCTCAACTTTCACGCTGAGCTTTCAGGGAAGTTTAAGTCCAAACAAAGTAAAAAACCTGGAAATTGCTCCTTTCTTTATTTCCCAGGACGAGAAGGTTTGTATTTTTCTGCTTAACTTGCAATAACAATCATGTCTTTCCTGCTACATTTTCTACGTACTGTTAGGGAGAATAATATCACAAAGTAGGATGTGGGCAAGGACAATGTGCTGGGTTTAATGTCTGCTCAATCCAAGCCTTTTTGAAAGCTTTAACGTGCCAGTGCATAAAAAACAATCAGAAGTAACAGCTGAGTTCAGATTCTTGGGAAAAAAAAAATTTAAAAAATAAATTCCCCTTCTTTATGCAGAGACTGAAGTTAAACACAGAAATAAAAGGAATCTAAATGACATTTTTCAAGTTCACTGAAGGGCTGCATTGCTTTACCAGAAACACCACCACGTAAATCTCAACGTTGTCAGCAACTGGCACGACAGACTGGTTCAAGGGGCTAAAAATATCCCGGAGTTCTGTCATCGGAACAGAAGTTGGGGAAGTAAAACTCCTAAATCTAAAATAACTTCTGGTACTCACAGAACTGCAGTTATATTAAATAAACCTCCAGGACTCTCGGAGCAGCCTCCAAGCTCTGCTGCTGGAAGGAATTGGTACCCGAGAAGTCTTGCACTGAGTTTAGCACGGTGTTTTCTTGGGACACAGGCGAGGATTCCATGGATTTCTGCACCCTTTCCTTTTCCCTGTTCTACCCAACAGCACGGCCTCATGAATCTGAATTTCCCAAGGTTAGGAAATAAAGAGGAGGAAAAAAGGATTTAGAGAGAGAGAATCCATGTGATCCATGAGCAAACACCTTCCTGGACCCACACCTGAACCTCGATCTCTCACTTTCAGCAATCACAGCAGCATTCCTTGAGCTGGAAGAGCCCGAATTCCTCACTCCCATTAAATGCATAACCCAGGAAAGAACTTTCCAGGGACAAACTTACCCCTTGGCTTCCTTGAAACTGGATGACTGGTTTTGACGTCACAGCATCCTACAAAAACAAGTGGAAAAACAAAAATTACCTCAGAGAAATTCAAAGCTCCAACGTTCACTGCCAAACCACACTCAAGCTTGATTTTTCACCTGGATTTTTTTACTTTCCGTATTTTTTTTTAAAGGGAAAAGGCTCGGGGAAATGTATTATTTCAAATAAGAAAACAAAAAAATTCCTGAAACAGAGGTTTGTGCCCGGAAAAGGGATAAACTAAGGTCACCCTTAGCTCAGGAGAAGAACAGCTCAGGGGTGACACTTGGTTCCTCCCGACCCCTCCACCACATTCTGGGCACGGAACAGCTCAGCTTCAGTGCTTATGTAAGTTTTGAGTTAAAAAATGGACACTTGAGGGGAAAATTTATTCCAGTTCTCGGCCTGAGAGGACGCAAAGCGAATTTTTTCCAAGAGAAAGCTGGCAATCCTTCGGAAAAGCAAACTGCAGCTCCGTTGCAAAATTGTGTTGTTACGTTGCCTGTTTCAACAATCGGCCTCTTCCTCCAGGCTCGGTTGCTTACATTTCAAAAATCATATTCCTGGGACTCCAAAACTGCTCCAAACTGTTCCATTTCAGCCTTTTTGCCTCGCCGTGATTTTAGAGATCACAAGGACTTTTCAATTCCAAATCTCACCTGAGGTTTTAACTCAAGAAAAAAATAACAGACCCAATCCAAGCCACGCTGAGTTTGGATTTCTCCAGTTCCATCAGAACTGGGGCTGTGGACGCTTTATTTCCTAAATCACACAAAGCATTCCATGATGGGAATTGTGCTCCATGGGGCTCGGGGGATCCCATTGTGAAGCTTTCCAAAGGGACAGAAGAATCTATAAATAGGTTGAAAGTGTCATTTTTAAGTGAAAATGTTGCCATATGTATGGGAGACACATTTCCATGGGAAAACCACCAGGAATTTGGGAGAGCAAGTAGAAAAAGGTGAGTTGTATCGTCACGTTTGTGCCACCCAATTTCCAACGGATTAGAGACACAGATAGTTAAATTTTAGCAGCAAGAGAGTTAAACAGCTTGAAATTCATGAAGTTGATCATCTCTCATAAAACTTTTCCAGCCCAGGAGTGAAGAAGCTCAGCCACGACATCAACTAAAAAATGGATAAATTCACCAGCAAAAGAAAAATCCTTCTAGCCCAGATAAACCTAACAAAACTCAGATGGATAAACCCAGCCCAAGACAGAGTCTGAGGCTTTGAGGAGCCCATCCAATACGATTCCACAGACCTGCATCACACCCAGGATCATGACGGGACGCTTATGATGCTGAGGAAAGCAGGAACACGCTCGGAGCTGACAGCACTCCCTGAGTGCTGGATAAGGAATTTTATAGACCCAGAACAACCTTTAGAAAGCACCAACAAACAACATCTTGCTCTTGGTACAGAGATCACTGAATTCCTCGAGTGCCACGACACTGCATTCCACAGCGCACTGTTCATGGACAGCCCGGCCAGCTTTTTGTTCCCCGTGTCCAGAAATTCATAGGAACATACTTGAGCAAACAAGCATTTGAAACATGAAAAAAATCTGGATT
The DNA here is from genome assembly GCA_013397725.1 of Rhagologus leucostigma. Taxonomy (NCBI): domain Eukaryota; kingdom Metazoa; phylum Chordata; class Aves; order Passeriformes; genus Rhagologus; species Rhagologus leucostigma. The sequence goes on from VZTD01005983.1 coordinate 38,446, forward strand.
TAAGGAAAAAAAAAAAAAAAGAAAAAACCAACCCATGTGGTTCTTGTACAGCAAATTACAGATTTGGGAAGTTCTGCTCTTCGGTCTGGAAAGTTGTTTAAGGGCAATAAGAAGGGGGTAAGGAGGATGGAATAAGGAAGCAGGAATGAAAGTCCCGATGCACAAATCAGGGCACGGTTTAATTACAGAACTTATAAATCCCACAGTCTACAAATAAACCGGTTTGAAGCTAAGTGGGTAATACCGGCTTTACGCAAGTGAAACGGCAAAGCTGAGATGTATCTCCCAAAATTCAGCGTTTCTGTCTGTGCCTGTTTGTGATCCCCTCCGGAGGGATATCGGTGTTGGGCCTCCCCTGTCGTGCTCCACAGGAGGGATCCCAGGGAAGAGATGGGTATTGGATGGACACTGCGCCATCCCAGTTCCCTTTTTAGCAAGGAAAGGGAAGACTTTTGGCATCTCAGCAGCACCAACCCCGAACCCCCACAGGCATCACTTCCCTGACGTCCAATTCCGTGGCTACAGGTCGTTCAGAACGTTCACGGAACAGGAGAACACACTGCACGCCCTAAACTAATTAAGGATGTGACTCTAAGTACCTTTATTAGATGAAATTAAATCCCTGCATGGACACCTCCATTCAGAATAAAAGCGAACAGATGAATGACGTGAAACCAAATAAAAACCACATTTCCATTTCTATCTTCATCTGGATTAACTTCCTTGCGTGTTCTCGGATGGACAACCCCAATTTTAAGGAGTTCTTGCTGCCCTTTCCAAAATCCCTCTGTCATTTTCTAAACAGTCACCTCAGAGTCACTTAATTCCCGTTCCTTAGTGATGCCACGACTGAACTTCCCGCGTTGCAGTTCCTAGAAATGCCATTCCATCCCTTTTTAGTGGGAACAAGGTCTTTCCCTCTGTCTTTCCAATTAAACCAAGTCACCTCCTCAGCCCTGGATGCAGTAAATCCTTGGCAAATCAAGGGTGCTGATGAAACCTCACCTTTTGTGTTCAGACAAGAAGAAAAACAAGACAGATTTGTCCAAGCAAAGGGGCACAACCTCATCCAATGAATTCCAGCTTTACCCCTCGGTGAGACTGTGTCTAAAAACAGCTCCTGGAAGCTGATTAAAGATAAAAATCTAAGGAAGAAAAACACAGTTCAGGTACTTTGCAGCAGCCACCTGCCAGGTGAGCAGGTTTTCTGCTGCTGCCAGGTACCAGATGTTCATCCCTGCAGCTCATCCACGAGGGCGACGGCGCTGGAGAGGTCCAGAGGGAAGGAGCACAATCCCTGGGATCTGTGGGGAACACACCACGCAAGAACCACCCGTTTCCAGAGGCAGCAAAGCCCCTTTAAACACACCTCAGACGCAGGAATTCCACTCCTGCCCCGTGCCATTGTTCCAGCTGAAGGCTTCCTGACGCAGCTGGAAGGTTGGCAAAGCATTCCCGCGGCTCCAGCGGCTGCCAGGTCCCACAAGGAGCTGCGTCAAACTTCCTCTGGAACGGCACAGGAGCTGCTGGACCAGAGCTGGGCCCATCCTGCAGTCCCAAAGCTCTGCAGGAGTAACTCCCAAAGGAACGTCCAAACCACAGCTGCGCCTCTGAGATCGACCCAAACTGGAATTACCGGCTTCACCCTCTCCACTTGACTGGAAAACGGACCCTCAGAAAGGGCCTGGATACGCTCTGGTATTTATTCCGTAAAATTTCATTTATTTGCCATCTGGAAAGAGAACTTCCACACTTCCATGCCCAGTTCCCTGCTTTCCACAGCTCCTGCTGTATTCCCTGGGAATGGTGGAGAAATAAAACCCTTAAAGCTCTGCTCTGGGATGCCAACATCAATAAAACCCCACAGACCCAAGTGTTTTTTGTCAGTCCTCCACATACCATAGGATTATTTCAAAAGTCATGAGATTAAACCAGAAAAACCCCAAAACTCATCCCCAAAGATCCCACAGGATATTTGTCTTTTATTATCACAGAGTTATGCTCATCCTTTAGTTTCCCCAGGCTAGAGGAGAGCACAAAACCCTAAAGAGAGACTCTGCAAGCTCACGGAGGTGGTGGCAACACACAAACAGCTCCTCACACTTAAATATTCCAGCTCTGGCACGTGGAAGCTGAGTAAAGAGTAGGAAGAACAAGAAAGTGTCAATAAAACACAGAAGAATTGAACATAAAACTAATAAAGTGTTTAATCGGGGATGATTGAAGCTGGCAGAAGGTTTTAAACACCTTTAGTGGAAAAGCTGGATGGGATGTTCCCAGCCAGGATCAGAAAGGACACTGGAAATCCTCAGGTCAAGTAACCCAGCTGGAAGCCTCCCTGTTTCTTCAGGAAAATATAGATAATTAAAGAACACATCGTTTTGGGAAGTCCTGTCGTGTATTTACTGGAATTTATACTGCAGGCTGGGTTCTATGGAAAATATTTGCCTAAACTTAGTATTGATGTTTTTGTCTGTTTTATTGAATGTTCAGAGTCACCAATGCCCAGAGTGCAACCGAAAATTTACCCTTATTTGTGTTGGGACAAGGGGATTATTTTCAGAATTCAAAGCTTCTTACAAACAGTTAAAATTACTAGCAAGAATTCCAATAAATATACAGAGAAACTATAAAATCCTGTTTACCGAGGCTGGCATTAATGGGATGTTTTCAACCATCACGTGCAATTCCAGGTAAAATCAGTGCCCAGGTGAAGCTGCTGCACCTCAGGAACCAGTTACAAAAATGGGAACAACCAGAAATCACAAATTTCAGACTCTGTAATGCCCCAAACTCCAAGTTCCTCTTTAATTCTTTGGTTATGACTGGTTTATGTTTCTTTAGCCCACACAGAGAGGTCCAAATATAGTCAAAGCTCCTTCCCCTACTTCCTCTGGCTTCCCAGCACAACTGGGCAAAGGGTGGGATAAAAAGGGTCTGATCCCAATCCAGGAGGATCCTCAGTCTAAGCACACCTGGATACGTGGGAAAAGCTCCTGCAGAGCCACGCAGATTTTACTTTCCATTTATATTTTTGTTTTCAAACCCCCCCCCCCCAGACCTTGCAAAGCGAACCAGAGTCCAAGAGCAAAGCAGATCCACCCCGTGCCTGGCTGTGACAGACTCCCAGGAGACAGCTCCGAGTCCCTGAGTTCATTAGCAGCAAGAAATACAAATCCCAAGGGAGAGGAATACCCTGGAATAGACCCACAACTCCCAGTGAGTCTGTGTCAAGTTTGCTGGCAGTCAATTAGCCCAAGCTGGCCCAGGAGAGAGCCACTGCATATTAGGGAGAGACAAAAGGCTGCTCCCAGGACATTGCACTATTCCAAGGCTTGTATTTACCTCCTCCCAGAAACACAGCGGCCAAAAAAGCCTCCTGAATATTCCCTTTTTTATGTGCCATCCATTACTTATGGAATTCAAACACCGTCTTCCCTGCAACACAATTTCCATCTGCAATTTGAGGCCTCCCGAGGATCCCGTTTGAAGTTGAGCACAGATGGGATGGAGTCTGCTGCGACTCGAAAATTACAGTTTTGCTATTCAAATCCCACATTCTCATGGAAAGAGCCCTGGAAATTCCAAGTAGATCTATCACTATTGAGGCTTTCTACTCAAGAGAGGTGCCAGCTGCCCAGGTGAGCCACGGGGATGCTGCTGGAGGATTTAGGATTCGCCCACATCATTCCAGGGATGTAGATGGGATCCTGCAAACCCCAGGGAGCAGGAGCAGAGCGGGGTGTGACAGGAGTTCCTCAGGCAGCAACCCCCAAATTATCCCACAGACACCTCTGCTCACTCCTCCTCTCCAAGATAATCCCATTTATCACCTTGATGAGCCAAGTGCTGTCACAGACCCCCCATTTTCCTCTCCCCAACATTTAAAAGAATTTATTTTGGGCAGAAGTGAACACTCAAGATTTTAACACAAATAATTTTTAAAAAGGTGCTTCTGATGAAGGTTTAAGAGCTGGACTCTCACCAATTACTCTGAACTGTAGTTTGTATTTATTACCATTTATCATTTGCCTAATAGGCATTAATGGCCACATTATCATCATAATATTAAAGCACCTACGAATCCTGCCCAGAAGTGCAAGCAGCAATAAAATGCTCAAAAGCTTTTATGTCAGCCAAAATGCTAAGCTGTACATTTGAAGGTTTTTAATTGCTAAACTGCTAAAGACACACAGGCTTCTTTGGTTATAATTGCACCATTTAAAGTGGGCTGTTCCAGCATAAATGTTGCTTCCTCGGTTTAATTTTCCAGGGTTAAAAACTGAGAGTGCTTCTATAAGATAAAAAATAAAGGAGTTTGAAGTGTCAGCTCAAAAAAACCCCTCAACTTGATTTGCTGAAATTTACGGTTATGTAAAGAATTTTACCATTCCCAGCTCCTTAAAGTTCCAGAATTTCATTCACCATTCCCAGCTCCTCAGTTCCAGAATTTCACCATTCCCAGCTCCAAAGTTCCAGAATTTCACCATTCCCAGCCCCTCAGAGTTACAGAATTTCACCATTCTAGTAAAACTACCAATTTTACCAGGAAGCATCATGAGCAGGCTTTGACATCACTACACACTGAGCATCTCGGGTATCGTCCCACTTGAAATGCAGAAAAACTCTATTTTTGTGTAAAGTTTAGAGAGTTAAGACACATGATTAAGTTTAAAACCAAACTGTAGCCTAATGGAAATGCTTTGTACTGCCCTGTACAGCAGAAAGCCAGGCCCTAAATGGACAATAGCCTGTATCAGCAAAGCAGAGAGCAATTAAACTCCACTGTCATCAAGATGTCACCCCACAGGCACGAGAGCTGAGCCAGCCATGCAGCCTGTTCTCTCTCGCATGCCTGGAGCTTCTGATCTCAGCTAATCCAGGTTAAAAAGCTCCTCCTGAATAAAATGCAGTGTGTTTGTTGGGTCTCTGCTGCAGAATTTAGCTGGGGACTCAAACTGAACCAAGTGAGCTGCGCACGGGCGAGGCACCCCCGTCCCTGCACCTCCCTGCTCGGGCAGCGCCAGAGCTTCCTCCAGTCAGGAGTTAAGGGAAGGACGTGGAGTGGGCTCCCAAAACACCCATCCCAAAAACTCAGGACAAGGGATGGAGCCAGCCTCAGTGACAGGCTGCGGCACACGGTGATTTTTGCCAGATTCCCACTGGTTTTTCATGGAATAATGGAATGGTTTGGGTTGGAAGGGAACTTAAACCCCATCCAGTCCTACTCTCAGCCACAGGCAGGGACACCTGCACTATCCCAGGTTGCTCAAGCCCAGCAAAACTTTCTTGTTTCAATTTGGCATCTCCAATTAAAACTTTCCAGTGCTTCAAAGCAATCTTTGCTTCCCAGCACAGCATTAAGCGATGATTTTTCTGTATTTGCAAAAATAAAGCTTTAAACTCCCAAAGAACAGATGGCTCTGACACAGCCTGATACTCTGGCCATCCTCAGCACCAGACACAAACCTTGGGAAAGGTGGGTTTGGGAAGGGAGCTCCAGCTCCCTGCACACCCCGAAAAATCCCGGGACTAACGACATCGCTCCCGACCAAGCCAAGATGTTTGGCCAGCACAAGGTGCAGTAGTTTTCCACTAGGAAGGAAAGCTGGGCACAGAGGCAATTTAGGCAATGCCTTTCAGGAAGAAAATTAAAAGGAGGCTCAAATCCTTGGAGAAATAATTAAAGTATTGTGAATTGGTATCGAGTTTACTCAGCCCACTGTGCAGCAGGAGACTTTGTTTGGCTGGAGCAGAGCCTGGCTCTGGCAAACAGAGCAGCCCATCCACTGGGCTGAGCCCTTCCCAAGAGCAGGAACCACCAAATGACTTCCTGCAATCCCTGCTCCCACATTTCTACGGCAGCGCAGACACAAGAAGCGAGTAACTCTTTCACGAGCACGGAGATGGACGCGGATTTGCTCTGCAATAAATACGAATACACGCGGGGGCTGCCGTGGCTGCAAGGAGGAAATGGTCTGTCTCCAAAGAAAATTCCAGCTTTGTTTATGGACAGCTGGCTCTTCCAGAGGACACTGAAGAGTTAAATCCAGCTGTCTGCAGGGAAAGGCTCTCCTGCCAGGGGATGGGGAGAGACACTGCAAGAGGACAAGAAGATACAGGTTCATTTTAAGAGCTACAACACTTTTATTCCAAACATCAGTTCCCTCTGGAATGGCCGGTCAGTCACTGGATTCATTGCTGCTTCCTGGACACCCAGCTTCACTGCAGGATGGGATCTGGGGGCTCTGCCTGGCTGAAGATGGAAAGCAGGGGAAAACCACCCCAAAACCAGAGGGGACTCCAAATCCAGCCCCAAAAACAAGAGGGCTCCAAGCCCACCCCAAAACCGGAGTGGTCCGAGGTGAGGGGGAACGTGGATGGCAAGAAACAGGAAAAGATCAAAGCGGGTTTGTGGCACCACGAGCTCCCAATTAACTCAGCCACAGCTCCAGATCTCAGGAGCAGAGGCAGGAGTCGGCCTCCTCTGGGAATCCCAGTTCGGAGACTCCGGGCACATTTCCCAACGGGACAGCGCTCCTTTTTTTAACTTGATGTTTTCCCTCTTTGCCTTTCCAGGGAGTTAAGGGAGACCTGCTCATTAAGGGGAGCAATAATCATAAAATCTCATCACCAGGCTGCCACGAGGGCTGTAATGATGATTATCCGCAGTTTAATCATGACAAACTCCCACCAATTCCACTGTTAACAAGATGGGGCTGCTCAGGGAGGCTTTGTCAGAGGACCAGGAGCCAACTCCCACAACTTCCAAAGGCTTAGGGAGGAAAGGCTTTTGGAAGGAAAAAAGCCCCTTTGCATCCCTGTGCAGCTTCCAGTGTTTAGAACGGATCAAAGCAGTCAAAATCAATTTAAAATGTCTCTAATGAAAGAATTACTAAGTCACAGAACACGGTGCCCATTTTTTAGTGTAATAACCCAGGAGTTTCCTTCCTCCAAGTGAAAAAAAAACCCTCCCAGTTTTGATACAATTACTGCATCTCCCTGAAAAGGAAGTTTCATTTTGTGTGAGTGGATTTTCTGCATCCGTTGCTCACTCCAGAAGGGTGTTCCAGACTTTCCCTGACACCGAGAACCAGCAGCCCTCAAAGCTATTTTAATTTTATTAGTCAGTGTTGCATTCTTGAGTCAAAACTGTCCATTCAAACACCTTTACCTTTATTTCAGTCTCGTCCTGTTCTCCCCGAGACAGAGGTTCAAGGATCCCTTTCCCTTTCCCACAAGCACACCAGAAATCAGCAAAATTCTGCACTAACTCTTCTTTTTATCACTCTTTTTCCTGAAGGGATTTTTCTCCTCTAACTCCGACTAAAAGCAATAAAAGGTAAAAGCGGGAAAGCATAAAACAAGTTGCAACAACATTTCCCAAAGCTCTCCTACAAAGATAATGCTGTGCTGGCAAATTCACTGCAGAAAAAAAAAAAATCAAGCACAAACCTAGAAATAAGTCCTATTGTTTTATGACTTGCAACTAATTTGGGGAAGAGCTAAATGAACAAATCCCAACGCTCACCCCCTTATTAAAAGCAGCAAATTTAGAGTAGGTTGCTTACACAGGAGGAAAAAAGTGGTTTAAGTAAAATTAATTTTGAATTTAAATCTGCTTCTATGGCCCAAGTCTGTCCCTCTCTTGCAGAGCAGCACTGCCTGGCTTTGAGCAGTTACAGTAAATTAAAGACAGGGTAGAAAAAAGGAAGGTAAATATTGGTATTTCTAAAGTGCAGGCAAAGGAAAGCAAACCCTTAGATTTGTTTTTCAAACACGCGGATTTGCTTTGAAGCAAAGTTTTCAACAAAAAACAGTACTGCAGAATGAAGTTTCCTGTTCTGCCTCCATATATTGGAAATACTAATCATATTAAATACAGTATTAAATACAGTATTACATACAGTATTAAATATAATATTAAATATAATATTAAATATTCCTCTAAAAGAAGTTCAGCAGTATCTGCAGCATCTGCACACATTTGCATTGCAAGACAATTCAGACAGACCTCAGCCTGGCAAGAATCCCATTAAGACATCCATGCCCAAAATTCCCTGGGTAATCATCTCTCGCATGCAACACTGCTTGTTTTTGCAGCAGCGTTTTATTGGAGTTATCAGATGATCCTGTTAAATTGGGAAAGGGCTGAGGGGAAAAAAAACAACACCACAACAACAAAACTGGCAGAAGGAAACTGAATCATCCAAAATTCCCAACTCTGCTAAAGGTGACCAGCAGTGCTGGTTTTCCCTCAGGGAGTCACTCGTTATGAGCCAAGAATTCAGGGGGGTTAGATGTTCTCAGATTAATATTTTAAGAGTCATTCCTGTCGAACAGGACACCTCGAATGAAGCCTTCTGTGCTTCCTCTGGCAGAAGAGGGAAGTTTGCTGATTTCGAGGTGCTGGAGATGTGGCCACCTCTGCAACAACCCCAAAACCTTGTGGAAATGACAAGGAAAACAAATTTCCATCGTGGAAATCGCCTGGCTCGCTGTTGTCCCTCTAGGAGATGGCACTTTTCCCTGATTTTAGCCTTTCTGAAGCAATGCAGCAATACAGCTTTGGGGCTGTTATGACAAGGAAATCAGCTCTGGGGAACACGAGGATGGGAGGCATTTGGGGTCTGATTGCCCAAAAAGAACCACGGCAGCTGCCCAGGGTTTCTATTCCTGACCATTTCCCCCCTCAGTGGGTCCAGATTTGACACGTGGATACAACTGAAAAATCATTATTTTCATACATTTCACTGAAAAGACTGAGAATTAGTTATTAAATCTCAGGAAGACCCAAGATTTGCTTCCTTTGCCTGGGGAATAGGAAGCAGAAATTGGCTGATGTGCACTGGCCTGGCCCAGATGCATCCAGACACCCACGGAGAGGGGATCCAGTCGTGCAGGATGAAACCTCCCTGTTTCTGCTGCTCACAGCACAACATCCACCATGAACACTCACCTGCTCTTCTGGCCAGTTATATTCCCTCTAAATCTCCTCTTGTTTGAAACTTCACACATTTCTCTGCTCTCCTGAACTGCTCTGTGGGTCAGAACTCAGGGAGATCTTGTACCACCGCACAAAACCACCTCCAGTTCTCATCTTGCTACAAAAATCTAACACAAAGGTTGCCTAGCCAAGCATCTTCCAAGAAACAGAGTCATCAAATCATAATTCTTAGCCCAAGACAAGAGTTAATGTTTTTTTCTGAACTGCTACCTTACAAAAGCTGCTTATGGACAATTCTTTAATGCTTGTAAAGCACAAAAATTCTCACAGTGTTGGCCAGACCTAAGAAGTGGATGAAAAACTCACCCTCAGAGGGTAAAACAGTTAAAAAGCTTTTCCAGGAGCAGCTGTATCAAGTTTATCTACTACAAGTATTTTGCTTTTTGCATTTTACAAAACCCCCAACTGCCAGAAGAAAACGTTTCCCAAATTAATACAGAAAAGTGTGTCACGATAGCACATCTTAACTCCCCCTCATCCCCATCTTGTAAAAATAAAGCTTCCAGAACTGATTAAGACACCCAAGCTCCTCCATCCGAGGCTGACGGCCACAAAAGTGATGGGAAGTGACAACAGAACCACACTTAGGAGTGGGATTTGTTCCACTGGCCCCTCCAGAAGTTTTCCCTAAATAAAGCATTTCTCCTCTGGTTCAAACTCCCCCACCTGTCAGACGCAGGTAAAGCTTCCCAGATGGAAAGCAAGAGCTGGATCACACTGGTAACCTGCAAACCAGGGATCCTTAAATCCCAGGAAAATCACAGGATCACTGAACATCCTGAGTTGGAAGGGATTCCTCACAAGGAACATCAAAGTCCAACTCCTGGCCCTGCACAGACACCCCGACAGTCCCACCCTGTGCCTCGACTGGGATCCTTGGAAACAACCACAGAGCAGCAGGAGATACACGAAAGAAGAAAATTAAAGCGTATTAAGAACAGCTTAACAAACAACTTGGAAAACTTTTCAGAGACAACAGCTCAGGCAGAATTTTAAAACCACAACCTTTAAGTTAGACTGAAAAGTAAGGATTCATTTAAATCCCATTTATGCCGGAATGCCCAAGTATTCCAACACTGGCTGGCTCCAAGTCTGCCTAAGAGAAAGGAAGAAGGATACTCTTGAATTACACCAGGTGGATTTCACTGAACACTGAGGCACCTCAGCTCAGACTTCAAGCACCATTCCAAGAATAGTTTTATAAAAACGCTGAATGGGTCCAGTCAGCTACAACTCAGTTAAAAATAAATCTCTTAAATGCCTTCCAATATACCTGCATTGCTGAGCTCCTCGCCAATCTGTGGGTTTCCAATCATTATTATTGCTTTTAAGCTATTTTTTTTTCACCCATCAGGTTAAAAAGCCACACAAGGCACAAAGAGAAGCTGGCTAATTACAGCTCCAAAACTGCCAGCAAATGTACAGTTATGAGAGAGCTGGTGGAAAAATCTGTCAGTTTGGCATCTCCAGCATTATATGTAACAAAAAAGATAATTCACCTTTTCAGCCCCAATCAAGGTAACACGGCTTTTACAGCCAAGATGTTATTTGGAGCAGTTTCACTGTGTCAGGCTGCTCACGCAGAGCGAGCTGAGACATTTAATACGTGAAAATTAAAGCAAGCGATTAAACACAGCAACACCGGGTTACAGCTTATAAAACAGGAATAGTGAAATATCAGAAGCTGACAGTTGTTTCTGACCTAGTTTTCACTGGAGAACAGTCAAAGAGCCGAAAAGACTGAGGCGAGGCTGAAGATGCTGAAATTCCAGTAGTGCTGGGGAACAGGATTAGAGGAAAAGCCTTCAGACATTCAAAGGACTGAGGGAGCGTCACCGAGAACAGGGAGGTTCAAGAGCTTGGGTTCAATGGCAAGGGACATCCTGGGGAGGAGGAGGGACACGAGGGTTTTAGCCAGGTGGGGATGAAGTCAGAGGTGTGTTGCAGGACCTCCTCAACGGGGCAGCAGGAAGCCAAGGTGAGGAGGAGAGAAAACCTCAAACACAGGAAGGAATCATTTTAAAGCCATCGTGCCTGGATTTCAGGAGATATTTTCGTTGCTTTTCTTCTGAGAACACAAATGTGCTGTCAAACACCTGTGCTCATTTGAATAGCAAGAGGAAAAATTAAACCCCTTTTATGCAAGAGAACTGCAAGTACCCAGGGCTTCGAGAGATCCGGGGAGGGGGGGCTGGTGCAAGGAAAGCCAGGTGATCCCATCCCAGTAAGCTGTTCACATGTCTCCCTCTATTCTGCAGCTCCAAATTTATTTCCACCAGGCAGCTCCACGCTGGTTTTAAGCCTCATTAAGAAGCAGTATGTTGCTGGGCTGACATGTCAGATTTTTAAATGACCTTTGTACCGACAACAGCGTTACCAAGCTGCTAAGAACAGAAAGGGGAAAAAAAAACCAAACCAAACAAGTGGTTTTCCATGATTAGGAGAGGTACGTCGTGGCTGTTTGCACTTATCTGAGTTCCAAAAAAGCCCCCACCTGTCAGTAAAGCAAGCCATTAAAAAAAAGAGCAATTCTCTCTGAAGGGCAGCTGTGACGGCATCAGCACTGTTGGCCATTCTTAACGTGGGACTTATCACACAAGGTAAACAGGAGTGACTATCAGTTAATGAACAACACAACCCCGAGGCTGAATTTTAAAGAGCGTTTTCTCCACTGCAATCTTTTAATGAAAATACAGCAGTTCAAACCCACCGAATTTGCTTACGAAAGTGTAATTTATTTTAGGACGTATTAAGACACCAGGGCTGATTCACTTGCCTATGTGCTCATAAGGTGGCTTAAATGAGCTGCTGAAACATCAGAACGATCCTTATCTTCCACAGGGCTTTACTCCTTTTCTTGCGAGAGAAAAATATAGAAAGACAATTGAGAGATCAGATTGACAAACTCGTTCAACCATCCCGGAACAAATCTCACCTCACAGACACACTGCTGAGCCCAGGAAAACAAGCCTGGACCAGTTCTTTTTCCCTTGTGCCCGGCTATATCCTATTGACACTTGAAGGGAAGAGTAATTACTAGGTCTGAGAAAGTTCTGCTGAAGATGATCTTCAGATGTTCCTCACGGAGGCACTGACAGCGCCGCTGGAAGAGGCTGCGATAAACCAAAGTCAGAGCCTGGATCCTGAAGGAATCCCAGAGCAATCCGACCAGCAACACCCCAGGAGCCAGACCAACCCCAAAAGCTAAAGCGGGATGCTCAGACAGATTCTTCTGGCCTCCGGGCAAACAGAGGTGCTCCAATGCCAACCAGGACAGTGGGAACACAACCTGACAGACGCTCAGAATTCAGCAGGGATGTCACCCAAATTTCCTACCATCTTCATAGGGCAGAAAGCATAAAGTAGTCAAATATTCCAGGTTTTTTTCTATCACTGAGGGAAGCTGCCCACAAAAAATCCAGCTGAAAATACCGAGCACGAGAACCTCTCTAGATTTCCTACCACGATAGAACCTTGTGTTACATACCCTCTGCTAACAGCCTCCTCCAGCTTCCAGGGATGCTTTCTCCAGGAGAAAAGTGAAGGCAGTTGCCTGAAGAAGTTAAATTAGGTGCTGCCTTCACTTCAGCAAGAAGCACAGAACCTGCACTGTTTCAGCTGCCTCTCTATTTGCACTGCCAGGCTGGTCGGTAACAAACCTGCTCCAAAAATAAAGCGACAAACAGTAAAAGAAAGAACACACTCTTCTCAACTGGCAGAAATCTACCTAAAAAATAAGTCAGATGTTTCTTTGCTCTCCGCAACGACACCTGAGAAAGTTCAGGTTACAACGAATTCCAAAAATAAACACGAAAAATTTTCAGATAAGAAGAGGGAAAACATACCAGGGCTGCTGACTAAACAGAGAGCGACCACAGTGCCGCGAAAAGACTCCCCGGGTCTGAGCCCAAAAACCCCCAGAGAATTCAGACATTCAGACAGAGAATCTCTCTCGCCTGACAGAGGCAGCTCAGCCAATTCACACATGCAAAAGAAGTGGTGTGGCCACTGAGCCGGCACTTAATTGTCTGACCAGAATTTTTGGTCTAAATTTAACAGACCAAGCAAGTCTTAGTTAGCTGGAACGTTTTGCTCTCTTAGCCCATCTGAGTTAGGATAAATGTGTTTCTTCCTGCTGTCAGCGTCAGTAAATTTAGGCTTAATGACAAGTAAAAGGCCTTTAGATGGAGTTAAATGGCTTTAATGGTATGAGAGAGCTCAAACTTGCAGCCCAATGCAGGCAGCACCCACATTAGGTACAGCTCCAAGTGGTTGCAGGAAGGTTGTGGAAACATGCCTGGAACTACAACATCAAACCTTCCAGGTAGTAAATCTATTTCTTCTCCCCCTTCACGTTAAGAAACCCCAAAGTGTTCTAGATTTTAATGCATTAAGAACAAAGTCCGTAATTCATGAGCAGAAAAATGTTTGCTGTTGCTTTTAATCACCACCACGTTCCACGTCAACCCGAGCGCCTGTTCCAAAGAGATCCAAGATATCCCCCTTACGTCCACAAAGGTTAAATATGTTTTACTTTATCCATTACTACCTCCTTCTTCCCATTTCCACATTTGCAAAGATTAAACACGAAGCCGCTTCCTTAGCAGAGCTGTGTGTTTTGGGACTCTCCACCAGCTCCAAGACTCCAGGCTGGGAGAACTGGTTTGTGACAATGCGCTCGCGCTCGGCTGCATCGTTCTCCTCTGGAAAACCACACTTTACTTCTGGAATAAAAACAGGGATTGGGAGCTGTGACACGTGTCAGGAACACAGGAGCTTTCAGACGCTGTCCCTTAGCCACTTCAATGGCGTTAGGGAACGGGGACCTCAACGAGGCAGGAAACATTTGGGATTTGCAGCAGGAAAAGCACCAGCAGCTTCCCACAAAACACACAGATAACCAAAGGTTCTTTTTAGTGCTGACTAAACGGGAGAGAAGGAAGCAGAGCTTGTGGCCAGGACCACCAGGCTCCCATCAAAACACAGCTGCCCTGCAAGGACACGGAGTGGGAACACGAGCAAGGTCACAGCCACAGGTGTCACTGAGAGCACTTTTCAAAAGAAATTGGTCACGGAGCTCCTACGCACTTCTTAAGGGACTATTTATGGGAGCAGAGGTTGTTCTTAATTCTGTGAAAAGCAGAAGCAGAGGTCACGATTGGGGCTCCGGCAGCTCTGAGGGCTGAACGTCTCTGGAAGTGGGAACAGGTGCCGCCAGGCTTTTCTAAAACTCTATTTTAATGCTACAGGAACTCTCGTTTCAGAGCAAAGTCCTGCTCAGCACTGTCTGCAGTCAGCAGGATCTGCCTCAGACACTGCTGAAGGAAATGAAGACACCCTGTGACAGAGGCTCCGACCTTCCCAGCTCCGTCATTTTACAGCAGTTTCACTCTGAATCACGAATTTCCGCCTCCGTTTGGGGCCGGGTGCTGGAGCCCCACAAGTCAGGGAGTTAATGAGCTGCTGCCACCTAATCAGGGCGGCCACACCGTCCCTCTGGCAAGTGTCAGACGCACAGGGAGCACTTCAAAGGCCCTGAAACTCTCCCTGGGAGCGAGGGCTGCTCCCTTCCCCAGCATCCTGGTGGAAAGGTGAGCCCAGCCAGAGCCGGCTCGCTGGCCTTATATGGCTTCCAAGGCACAATTTCCGCTTGCCCAAGCTCAGGCAGGGTGGAAAAATTTGCTTCCTTGCTACTCCGCCCATGCCGGGCTCCGAAAAGCATCCACTGAATCCTGGATGGGAAAGGAATGGAAGAATTTACACTGCTCAGCTCCCTGGAAGAGGTGAAGCCACGGCTTTGGCAGCACCCTGGGTCACCTCAAACACCGGGGGAGAGGAGGGAGCCGACACACAGGCAGGGGTGCAGGGACAAGCCGGGACCACAGCTTTTATTCTGTGCATTCCCTATGAAAAATTCTGATTTTTCTTGCTATTCAGCTGCACTTAAGCCTTTCACGTTTGACGGCAGCAAGCTTTACAGGTTAACAACGAATTGGGAACATAATTTCCTTTCACTGATTTAGCCATAATACACTTTATTACATACCAGGAGCACAGAAAACAGCCTTGGCTCAGGTTTCGACACTGTTTTCTGCACAAATCAGTATTACTGTGAACAATTCTGAAGGCAGTTCTACCTCCTGGTCACAGTGAGGTCCACGCTATCCAGGCTTTGTGTCACTATCAACTTCTCTGAGCATCACAAACAGACCAACCCTCCTATTCACTAAACAAACACAGCCACATCCATCACCCTCAACATCCACAAGTGCTGGTGAAAAATGAAGCCCAGTGCATGCAGGCAATTAAAAAGCTGCTTCACTTTCAATAAATGCTCTTATTCTGTGGATTATAAAGTTGGGGTGTGTTTTTTTTTTTTAAATGTGTGCATAGTCACTTTTTTCCAGCTTTGCTGGCCTGTGTCAAGATGATCCCTTTTTTCACAGCAGATATCTCTCAGTGCAAGAAAAGGCAGAGATTTATCTCCAGCCATCAGTGGTTTCTCCTCGCTCTCACCTGCTGGTCACCAAATGGCAGAACCCAGCTCGTCCACACACAGATTCCCTCAAAAGAGAGAAAAATGGTGGCAAAGGAGCTTATAAAACTAAGTTCTGCCCATTCCCTTGTTCCCTTCTTTTTTGGGGACTGGGAAAGGCAGAAACACAGCCCGTTTGATTTTCTCATAGAAACCAGGAGCCAAAACCAACTGAAATCAGCGCCGGAGCTGGAAAGGTACAACAAAACTCACACAAACATAAAGTCTAGACACTGAAATGTGGAAATATGATTCAAATAACCACAACTGGCACATAACGCACTGATTGCAGCCCATCGCAGAACGGGCCTCAGCGGGGAGGAATATAGAAGAAAGATTAAATTAGTTCTTCCACCTCAGCTGTAGAAAATATGGATCCTGTGGGCACAGTGATATGGATTGAGCCGGAGTTTCTTCCGTCCTGCTGGGATTTTTGTTAGGATTTTAAGTAACACACGTCTGCTCTTGCTAAATGACAACAATCAGCTTAAAATGTCATAGAATCACAGAATGGTTTGGGTTGGAAAGACCACAAAACTCAATTTATTCCACCCTGTGCCACGGGCAGGGACACTTTCCATTAACCCAGGTTGTTCCAGCCTGGCCTTGGGCACTTCCAGGGCTGGGGCAGCCCCAATTCCTCCAGGAAACCTGTTCCTGTCCTCCCATCACTGATCCCATATGAACCTGCCCCGGGTGTCACGTGGCTGCTCTTATCAAAGCATGGCTGAACTCATACATACTCAAAATACAGAACCAAGTAGCCAAGAGGATGTTTGTGCTGATGAAATCTAAATACTACAAAGATTTAGGCAACTGGCTGTTCTCAGGAAGTTTTGTGGTACCTGCTGAACTGCATCACGTGTGGACACAAACCTGAAAGACAAAGTCTGCAGCTACCGTTAAACCCAACAGCACAGGATGGAGGCCAAAAGGAAAAATATCTCCGTTTTCCACAAAAATTTGGGCTGAAGTGCTCTCTCCAGCATAAAAGCCTGCACGGAGGGAGAGCAGAGGGTTAACCACGGTCAGGCTGGACCAGACCAGGGAAGACTCCAGGTGGGTGGAGGTGGGCAGCTCAGTTAAGCCCTGCTCACCAGCAGTGACCTCTTTTTGAGTTAAACAAATGCTGGTTTCTTTAAATTAGAAAAAGGCACTAGTCCAATGTAAAGAAAGGAGAGACCAAGCGCACGGAGCAGTGTTTTTTCTAGACTGTAATGCAAAAAGGATTGGATTTTGGAAGTCTGCTTTGTCAGTGCAGCAGGGATACACACACCACTCAGCAAACTGACTGCTGAGGGGTTTAGCACGCTCTTCAGTATATAAATGCTCGAAAAAAACCCCAAAACCCACCAAAATCCCCAGTCAGAAGGCAATACCAGGTTACCACGGCGTGCAAAAGTTGCCTTATGTACATGGGATGTTTCTAAGCAACACACGAGCTACTGCAGAAAACTCTTATCAGCAAATCCAAGCTCCTTTCCTGGATAATTCATCTAGGTCAAGCTAAGGCACGTTGAACGCCGAAGCCCAGTTTTGGTGATGCCTCCTCTGTATCCACCCCGGATGAAATATTAGCACAGTTCAGGTCGTATTTTCATGGGCATTAAGTTCACTGCAGATAATGGTTCCTCCAGAAACAGCATTAACCTTAATTATTCAGAGGTAACTCGATCCCAGCCTTCCTGATGTTATGACGCTGAGTGACGACCACTTTTTCCCTCCCCAACTTCTCCTTCCCCAAAACCCAAACAAATCCGGGATATTACACGACCGTGATCCCAAATGAGGGTATCCAGCACAGGATCCCAGACACGGGGTATCCCTTCAAAGTCTACCTAAACCCGCGCAGCCACTCCATCCATTCAAACGCATTCTCTTGTGCATTAGCAGCAAAACCACTAAGTCAGCCAAAATGTATTCTTCTCCCATGGATTAGCTGGCACAAATTAGTACGGGAGTGACGCATGCAGTCTGTCCCTTCCCATTTTTCAACATGCACAAACACCAGGGATTTGGAGACGCTTCACAAGTTTCTGCTTACAAGTTACAGGCAGAGTTTAAATGGTCTGAAATGTGCAAATTGTTCAGGAGATAACACGTCCATTTACCAACGAGACCTCAAATGCTCCCTCCAACAAAATCTCCCCTCCCTCGGCAGCGATAAAGGCGCTGCTGCTGTCCCAACAGAGCCGGCACGACGCGAGGGAACTGTTTCAACAGCCACCAGCCCTCTGCCAAGCTGCACCATGACAAAAACCAACTGAACAGGACAGGGCACTTCAGACGGGTTCAGAAAAGCCCCGATGTCGGAGGATCACTCTGAGCTGACCAGCAGGAGCCACTCGAGGCAGGACATGGGTCCTTGGGGAGACACATTGCTCTGAAGAGACTCTTCAGATCAGATTTGCTTCAGACAGAAGTTAAAAAGATGTTATAATAGCTTTCCCTTCTGCTGTTTAAGTGGAATAAGAAATCAGAATATACTGAAGAACAGCAAAGGTTTCATCTTGCTGGGTAATGAACACAATCGCCACATCCAGCTGCCAGTGATACAGCTGATGAAATATCTCACTTAAATTTAAAAAAGAACAACCTAGCCCCATATAAATAACATAAAGGGTTAATCTTCTAGCTTGCTTCCCCCAGTATCGCCAGAGAGCAAAAATTATTAATTCAAATTCAACCTCTCCAATTAATGGCTGGGTATGTTTTGCTGATAAAAAGCAGATCACGTTTGATCAAAACAAAAATAAAAGCACCCTCAGTCATAAGGATTCTGTCACAAACTTTCTATTTTCCCTTGGCACGTCACCAATTAGACCTAGTTCTTTAGTCTGCTACCACCAGTATAAAAAAAAAGCATAATGGGTTTATAATTTGCCACCGAATCCCATAGCAACTGTACGTCACTTTAGATGTAAATTACAGACAATTCCTTCCAATGCCGTTTGAAAACTATAGAGATGAATCTATAATTTGAGCAGATCCAAATGGTATATGGTAGAGAGAAAAAGCTTCCCTAAATAATTGAAAGGAAACTGCCACGGGCCAAAACATTCCTCGTGCACAGTGTTCAGTGTCTCTTTGTCCCCTTCCTTCCAATGGGAGGTGCCACATTCAGGTCAACGTGAAGAACATTGAGCAGGAGTTGAGCAGTTCAGGGTGTTCTGCAGATCCTGTCCCATTTTTGCTGATGAGCCGTACGTGTGCGATGAGCTTCCTCTCCAGCCTCCTCTGATTCATTCAGTCATGTCACCGACTCATGTTCCCGATGTCGTAAGAGCCTCAATTTTGACGGACTACAGCATCAGTGAATTAATAGGACAGGAAAAAACAGGTTACAGGGAAGGAGGAATGATGCAAAAAGCTTTGAGATAATTCAATGAATTCTGATTCGAAAGCCGGATTGTTCTTCTCCTCCTGACACCTGCAAGCAGCTTTCAATTCTCAAGTCAGCATGAATACGCATTACCCTAAAGACCCTGTAATGACAGCACAGCCTTCATTTTGTGTTTCATGCTTTGAACACAGCAAGATGAAGGAATCTCCACAACCTGCTCCAAAAACCAAGGCTGGAAAGTTATTTCAATAAACAGCAACTCCAAGGGGTCGGGTTAACCCTAATTTTCAACGGATTGTTTCTCCCACGGTTTTAGAGCAGTGCGGGGAAGACGATTTGGGAAGCCACATCTATCAGACCACAGTTCCAAAATTCAGCTGGGCGAGCACAGGGACAACGTGCTTTGGTTATCTCAGCTCAGTCCCCAATAAATATTTGTGCATCTGCCAAAGTTCACCAGTGAATCAGCCGGTGGCTTCAGTTCAAAACACTCCGGGGTAACAGGGGCAGAGAGGGACAACGGGAGCAGGAGGTGCTGCTCAGCTGCATCACCAAGGGATGCCAAAACCTTCTTTATATCCTCCTAAAACCACCAGGCAAGGCAGGACCGGTGTTAGGTCGACACATAAGGTGACAGGGAGAAGTGTGCAACTGCATCACGTTGCTCGTTATCAAACAACCACTCCTCAGCCACCCCAGCCACAGAGAGAGGTTTTAAAGAAACACGTGGAAGTTGGGAAATTCTCAGGTAAGGGTTCCAGGAACAGCCCTAACCCTGTTTACGTGCTGTCAGCACCTTCACCGCAAGGGAGACGGAGCTACTGCCAAGGGACACTCGGGTCTGCCGCGTGGCATTTGAATCGTGCAGGAAGATGGTGACTTACTCAGGATGCTGCTGAAAAAACAGGTGCGAAAAATAAAGGATGAGCGATAACTAAGGGTATTAGGTGTGGATGGATAAAATATCTCCTCATTGAGGACAGGAATGAAAGAGGAAAGCAAGCCATGGGCGTGAGGAGCTCCCTTGTACCTTGACAAGGGCAGCAAGAAAGTTGGAGGCAGACAGGAAGTGATGGGAAAAGTCATGGAATCATTTTATTCTAGAATGGTTTGGGTTGGAAAGACCTTGAAGACCATCCAGTTCCACGTCCCTGCCACGGGCAGAAACACTTTCCACCAGATCAGGTTGCTCCAAGCTCCATCCAACCTGGCTTTGGCCATGCCCTGCTTTTATTTTGGGGGGAGTGGGAATGCCTAACCACGTACACACCCCCAAAAGGAAGGCAGCAAACTGCAGGATGCTCTAGAATTACACTCCCTGGAGAACCCAGAGCTGTTTTAGGTGAACACACCAGACTGGCTCCATTTCATCACTGGACAAACCAACTTGGGACACACTTCCCATCGCCCAGCCCTCAGTAGCCAGAGCTCTCGGTTTCACAACTGTGAGGAAACAGTTTCAGGGGCAGCAAGTTTCACAAGGAGCAGCTGGGTGACATCTCACAGTGTCCCCTGTGAAGCCAGTACTAATTCTCCTTTTAAGGCTCCTATTTCTTTCAGGTGAGCTACTGAAGAAACCTTTCCCAGGATCAGGAGGAGCCAGCAGCCCTGGGAGCTGGAGCTCCTCAGCAGCAGCTCCACGTCCTCTGTACACAACACAGGAACAGCTTGCTGGAAACACAAGAGTTGGGGACCAGTATCACAGAATGGTTTGGGCTGAGAGAGACCTTAAAGCTCAACCCGTTTCAAACCCCCTTCATGAGCAGGGACACTTTCCACTCGCCGCGTTGCTCCAAACCCCATCCAGAACGTGGATCTGAGATCGTTTTCTTCCCTAGGACGCAGACAATTCAGCACAAACCCAAGAGCACAGCTCAGCAGAGACCCAAGGAGACAAATCTCTTTCTCCACAGCCCTGCCCCCTGATCCACACATGGTGCAGCTCCACACCAAGCCTGCAACTGCTCTGGCACCAGGGACACTCCAAACAAATGGCAGCTCGCCCGGCTGGGTGATCATTTTTGGATTATGTAATCCCAATACATTATTATTAGACCAAGAACAAACTCAAGCAAGGAACTGAAGACATTTCCCTGCCCGTTCTGGCAGAGGGACAGAGCCTTGTCGCAGGAATCGCACGGACGTGCTACCCCGGTGCCTGAAACAGGTCAGACTGCACATGTTGGACTCCAGGTAACACAAACAGCAGGACTGGATTCCAGGCCATTATCCATATTACACAACGCTGCCGTCAGTTCCACCACATTTCAAACCAAACCGAGCAGAAGGAGCCTGAGCAAATTTTTTCCATTTAACTACTGCAGCCCAAAATTAAAGCGGAGCTGGACCGGACAAACACACACTGCAAAGGTGTGTTGGAGGCGGCTCCTGGCACGGCAGGGGCCGAGCGCTTCCGAGGAAGCCGAGACGTTCAACGAGCTGGGGAAACTGTTTATAGAACCGATGCAGAACGAGCATATGTGTTTAATAGCCCGCTAATTGTTGCGTTATTCACTACACAAACAAGCAGCTCTTCTGCCCTTATCCCTTCCTGCCCAGTTAATCACCAGGAGCCTCTGACTATTTCTCTTTTGGGTGGCGGTGAAGGAAGCAAAGTTCATTAGTGGCCGTTGGCCACCAAACAATCCTGAGCCCAGACTTCATTTAGAAAATAAACACCACTATTCATGTGTGACATGGACTCGGAATAGCTTCCCAAAATATTTAACGCAGCTGCCTGTAGTCTTCCTACTCTCCCTCCCCCAAAATAAAAGGCATTCCCAATATATAGGAACGAATTATTTGGATTATTTGTTTCATTTTTCAGAGCAAAAAAAGCTAATAATTCAGTCTACCCCAGTCACTTATTCCTCCTAACTTCTCATAATGATGATAAACACTCATTAAAATATAAGTTGATAAACCCTGGTACAGTCATTACCTTCGTCCTCATACAGAGATTGCCCAATTCAGTGATGTGATGTAACCAACACCCTAAATTAAAAATAGTGTTGTGACAACATATGGTTTATCCTACAGAAGCTGGCAGGCAGGACGCTCCTAATGACAAACGGGTTTAGGCTCCCAGCTTCCCCCAGCAAGGTGAGGAGACAGAAATGCTCATCGCAGGATCAGAGGCAGAAAGAAAAAATAAAATAAAAAATAAAATTACACTGAAAATGACAGTTTTGAACCCCTCTCCGGTCCATCCCAACACCAGCTGCCGAGCATTGCCATTATTCTCTATTTACATGACTAATAAGCTGTCTGGATGCATTTCAAGGAAACGGCACGGAAAAGACAATCTGGAAATTTCAAAATACAGCCTGAACGTGCCTCCCACCCCCCACTACCGGGAGGGGAGCACCGGGCCGGGCGGGGGATGAACAACCGGGTGTCCCGAGGAGGGGACAGCGATGGAGGGACCCCCCCCAGTCCGGGATGGCAGCACCGGGGATGGACCC
>VZTD01005989.1:10408-123589 GCA_013397725.1 Rhagologus leucostigma
ACACACACAAACAAACAAAAGAGATGGTAAAAAACCAGGAAATCCCCGGGGCTTATTTAGCAAAACCTGTCACAGCGAGTCAGGAAGGCTCTGCCTGCAAACAGGTCAACATCAGTAACTCCTCCATCAGTTTCTCTCTCATACATGAAGAAGCCAGGGAGAGGATATTTTACCATGTTTTACACAGTGAAAGTAGGGATTCCATTTTGGTATAATCAAGTTTAAAGGAGCCACCTCATAGCCACACAGCTGGAATTAGTGGGCAGTCACAGAAACAACACAACACAAATTTAGATTTTAGAATCCCAGACTGGTTTGGGTTGGAAGGGACCTCAAAGCCCCTCCAGCGCCACCCCTGCCATGGGCAGGGACACCTCCCACTGTCCCAGGCTGCTCCAAGCCCTGTCCAACCTGGCCTTGGACACTTCCAGGGATGGGGCAGCAACAGTTTCTTTGGGAAGAGCAAATTTTGAGCAAAAGAACAGCTTGCTCAAGGTAACAAACTGTTGGAAGAAAGACAGGGACTCCCACATTTACTATCCCACTCATTAAATAATCTATGCCCAGAAAGGGAAAACTGGAAGCTCACAATAATTGAAAACAATGTTTCAATATTAGGCTTTCCCTGACCCTCATCCCTGAAAATGCCTTTATCCAGTTCCAGTCTGCTTGTTTCATCCTATCTGTTAGTCGGGTCCCAAGTGATATTGCTGGACTGAGCCAGAGGGAGGAAAAATGCAAATTTCTCCTCATTAAATTTTTTGACAGGTTAGGAAAAAGTATAACAACAATGAAGCAACAAAATGGGAAGTTAAAATGGAAAAAAAAGGAAAAGGAAAAACCAGAGTCAGCTTGTGTGGTTTAGGCCATCATGAACTGTGAAATGGTGAAAGCAAAGTAAAAGCCCTTGAGAGCACGGAGTGCTCAAACTTCTGTGACTTGGTGGGGCAGCTGGAGTGTTGGAATGTTGGAATGGAAGGAGTGTTCCCAGAGGCCCAAGGTAATGGGCTCCCTGTTAGAAAAGCTAAACCGAATTCTACAGATACAGTAAAAATAACTATTAGCAAAATATATAATCTGCATACCCAAATAATGCTCGTGAACCAGGACAACTTCACAGACACCAGACTCCTCAGAATCCAGGGGCAAAATTCCTGAAACAAAAAGGAACACAGACCTTGAATTTCACACAAGCAATCGTTCCAGTCAAAGCATTCTCCCAAGGAATTCCCCGGTCCCACCTGGTCTGGGTTCTGTCCCCTCTTGGCAGGTTTGGGACAGGTAAGAGAGCTTGGCCATGTCCCAGCCCGGGGTGTGCGTGGGCACGAGGCAGTTCCAGAGATGCCTCCACAGCATTTTGGGATTGAGGGAGGAAGAATGGGGACACCACCAAGTGCTTTTTGGTACTGCCAGGTGTCATTTTTGTCTGGTCATGTCTGAACTCATTCCACACCCTGAGTGTTCCCGTTCCACTCCAGGCCATGGATCACAAAGGAGGGATCTGAGGCACAGAGCAGCCACCCACAGCACCTCTCCTCTTCCATCCCAATTCCTGAACGTGTGGTTTGCAAAGGCAGCAACAAAGGCACAGAAAGAAGCAGAGGAGGAACACATGGGAATGTGGAAGTGCTAAAAAGCAGGAATAGGAAAAAGGAAGTGCAGGAAAACCAAACTACCCAGGGAAAGCAGAGAAAGCAAAGGCAGAGTAGGCAGAAAAAACCCTCCATCCTGGTCATAACTGAGCTTTTTACCTTCACTGGCCAGAGAACTCTCCTGAACAGGAGGTTCTGGCACCTGCTCCATCTCCTGAATTAATATCCCCTCCATCCCAGGGAAAACCATTCTTTTCTTCCCTCTCCCACACAAATCTCACACTCCATTTGGACCAAAGGGCTTTGCCTTGCAGATTTGGCTGCTATGTCCAGTCTTTCACAGTTCCCATTAAAAATGTGCTTGTGCACACCTGGAGCTGTCTCCAGGGTTTATCCAGGGAATAATCAGTCCATAGGACCTGCCTAGAGCAGCTCTTGTGCAGTGAGGGAATAATGCAGGAAGGACCACGATCTCCAAACTCACATTCTCCCCACATCACTGTCCACTCTATCCTTCTTTCAGAACGCCAGTCATCCTCTGATCCTTTAACTCAGCACGCAAAATATAAACATGTGTGAAAGAATGTCCCTAAGAAATAACTCTTCTCTCCTAAGGCATCATTCACAATTTGTTGGTTAATACAACACCATATTTCAAATCCTAAAAGAACACTCTTAGAACAGAATTCTCATTTATAAATTTATTCATGTGACAGCAGTTTAATTTTGAAAATATATGGTTAATTCAGCTTTAACAATTATTCTAACCTCGGTCATTCATTATAAAAAGATGACTGATTGTGTCAGTTGATGAGGCAAACAGGCATTAACTTACCCACCACTTCATCATCTGGCTGGAAAAAGGTCACCTTGCTTCCAACTCACCAAGGAGAGGTGAAAAGGAGGAAAGAAGGGAAGAAGATAAATATTTATAGCTGGAATGGGACGTGCATTTGGAAGCACTGGTTATCACTAGCTCACAAAACTAAATATACACATTTCTAGTGGGAAAAAAGAATTCTATTGATTACACACATACCAAGGCCAAATGCTGAATTCCCTAAATTTCGGCACCTCACCCACAAAGAGTTCCACGCAGGTGCACACAGGTGTCCGAGAGCCAGGCTGGACACTCCACCTCAGGGGAGGGGCCCCAGTGCAGCACTGGGAGAGCAATCAAGGAAGCAAAGAGCTCCTGCTCCTGAGGTGCCCTACCCAACGAGGAGTTCTTTGTTCTGACTGTAATCCCTGCCTCCTCCCCTCCCTGGGCAATGACACTCACTCACCTTCCAGCACAACTCCCGAAATTTCTCGCCCAACAGGCACGAGTTCCTTCTTCAGTTTAACTTCTGACAGGAGCTAAATGAAAACAAGGCTTACAACATTCTTGCCAAGGCTCTACACCTTGCATATTTATTATCATCTTACAGTGTTGGGTCACCACAGTAAGCCTGGGCCATTATCAAATTGTTATCTAAGGGAAAAAAGTACACACATTCCTCAGCCAATGCTAAACCATGGCACTGAAGTCTGCATTTAAATTTAGAAGCATATCGACAAATAAAAGCAGGGAGTTAGTACCAGCCAAGCCAACCTGTGACTTACTGTGCAGGTGAAGATAAAAGGGATTTACTGCAAGCGATCCTACACCTGACAACTGATCTGTCTCCATAAATTAGGAATCAAATTCCAGAATCTTTTTATTCAGAGATGTACAAGAGCCCCACACCAGTCCTGTGCCCGTTCTCAGCAGCAAAGCCACAGCCCCAGCTTGTGCCAGTCACCAGCCAAGGGCCACGGAAAGCACAGACACCCCCAGCTGTCACACAACACCAGGTGAATACCTTTGCATCCATCCAGCTCAGAGCACAGGCTCTGACCTGCACTTTCACATCGTGGTCTCCGGTGGGAGGAAGGTTCTCCTAGGACAGATTGCTACATTAGACAATGGATGTGCCCACAGGAGCTTCTCCAGCTCCTGAAAGCACTTCTCCACTTTTTAGATTGTTGTAGGCAGAACAGGCAGGTTTTTTCAAAGAAAAGGGGTTTACCACACTGTTTTGAGTACATCTGTATTACTATTATTATTACTATCATTATCATTATCATCATCATCATTATATTAATATAGTATTATTGCAAACTGGTCACTAGACCTTACTTATCATTATAACCATCATTATAATCATCATTATTATCATATTAATATATTAATATATTAATACATTATTATATTATTATATTATTATACTATTATATTATTATATTATTATATTATTATAGCAAACTGACCACTAGACCTTACTAAACCTCATCAGACACTGACATTGTTTTTCTGTTGAGGTTTTTTTCCCCTTTATCTGAGGCACAAATCCTGACAAACCCACTGAGGTCAATATTCAAATCCAAAATGAAGTCCAAACAGTATCAAAGAAACAACCCCAGTAAGAACCGTTGTTCTAACCCCAAACCTGATAAATTCCTCAAGCTCTGTTTCTACCTTTTCAGTGACCAGAAAATTCAGCCAGGAGATGTGGATCCAGGATTCATTTTTCATGCCTGCAAAGCTTGTTTATAAAGTTTGGACACCAAAACTGCAGAGAAGTCCAGCACTGGTCTTTGGCAAGTGCCGCATGATGACAAAATACACCTCCCCTACCTTCCTTTCCCCACCTGTGTGTGCAAGGATCCCACCAGTCCTTTCCCAAGCCTGCAGAAGATTTCTGTGCTTCAATCCCCCCGTGGCATTCAGCCAAACTCTCCTCTCCCACTGCCTGATGAACAGAGCTGTTCTGATGGGAACTCACTCTTTCCTGGAACACAAATGTCATTTCCTCTCCAGGAGAATTCTGCTGACCATACAAGGCCTTCATAGCCACCTGAAAAAACACAGCAACCAAACTGTGACATCTGCAGTGTCTGCAGGGCAAACAAGTCACTAAAGCCCTGTTCAATTAAATTAGAAACACTGTATAAGGAACACAGCCATTGTTTGCAGGCAATTTGAGTCTTTGTGATACAGAAGCTCTAAACCAGATCAAGAGGTTTAGTTGACCATAACAGAGAAAATTCACTTGACTGAGGATCACAGAATCCCAGGGTGGTTTGGGTTGGGAAGGACCTTAAAGCCCATCCAGTGCCACCCCTGCCATGGGCAGGGACACCTTCCACTGTCCCAGGCTGCTCCAAGCCCCAGTGTCCAGCCTGGCCTTGGGCACTGCCAGGGATCCAGGGGCAGCCACAGCTGCTCTGGGCACCCTGTGCCAGGGCCTGCCCACCCTCCCAGGGAACAATTCCTGCCCAATATCCCATCCAGCCCTGCCCTCTGGCAGTGGGAAGCCACTTCCCTTATCCCATCACTCCAGGCCCTTGTCCAAAGCCCCTCTCCAGCTCTCCTGGAGAATCCCTTCAGGTACTGATAAACGTACAGCAGAAAACGCACTGAATGACACAGGCTTTACTGACGAGTGCCCCATGCAGTAGAGGGGCTCTTTACCACACAATTCCGATAGGGCCGGTGCAAAGGGAATACAGGGAATACGGGGAATACGGGGAATACGGGGGATTCGTGTCAGGAATACAGCAAACCTTATGTGTGACTCCACCAAAAATCACCACTTGGCTTTCTGGTCTCCTCTCCCGACACGGCCCGTGTCGTCCTCAACGAACAGGAACCTTTTAGAAAAGACAAAAAATCCATTGAGTTAACGAGCAAAAATGAAAACAGAGAGGCAGGAAATCATGCGACCATTATTGCAGCACTAATCCCTGAGGGACCACCCCGAGACCCCCCGCATGTCGGGCCCGTGTCCGCCCCGCGACCCCCGGGCAGCCCCTCAAGGGCTCCGAGCGAACCCGCCCCGCACCGAGAGGCTCCGACAGGCCCGGGCCGACCCTAAAGGGCTCAGGGGCCCCGGCTCCGCGGGACTCCCGAACGCCGCGACGCGCCCGCGGTTGCCATGACGCTCCCTCACTTCCGCCTCTCCCCTCCGGCACCGCCCCCCCACCGCGCAACCAATCACAGCCTCCGGCAGCGCCGAGAGCGGTGGCGATTGGTCTAGCCGACCGCCACTCATGGTGAGAGCTGAGGCGCGATTGGGTGGTGCGGATGTCACTCATTCCATGAGACGAGGAGGGAGGCTACGGCACCCGGCGCGACCTCTAGGACATGGCCGGGGAGAGGGAGGAGACGCCACCTGCAATTACCTCATGAATTAACACCGTACGCACAATGAAGGCCTCTCGCTGAGGGGGCGAGGAGGGAGCGGGGCCGCCCCTCACGGCTCCCCGAGGGCTGACCCCTCAGCCTGGCAGAGCCGTGATTGGTCGGGGGGGCGGGTCCTGCCGCTGTCCCGGCCTCTGAGTGGTCACATGCTGTGCCCGTCACGCGGGGGGCGGGCGGAGGCCGCGCGTCAGACCGGGCTGCCAGAGCCCTGATTGGCCGGAGGGGGCGGGGCTCTGCCGCTTTTCCGGTCTCTGATTGGTGAAGTGTCCTGCCCGTCACGCGGGGGCCTCGGCCGCGCGTCAGTACGGCGGCCGCGAGGGGCTCCTCCCCCCTCCCCTCAGACGGGGCGAGGGCGGCGATGGCGCGTCCGGCAGAGGCGGCTGCGGGCGCCGCTCCGGCCCCTCCGGCCCCTCGGTCCCCTGGCCGCGGCCGGGGCTGTGAGTAGGGCCCGCACAGACATGAGGTACTGCCCGGCGGGACGGGGGCGGCGGGGGGCGCGGGCTGCGAGCGGCGGCGGTTCAGCCCAGGCCAGCGGGGGGGCAGCGCCGCCTCAGCCCCTCACGGTGCCCGGGCGTGTCGCGGTGCCAGGGCCCGGTTTCTCCTCCTCGTCTCCTTCGGTAGCCGGGGCGGGCGGTGAGTGATGCTGCGCCCCTTGCTGGGGCCGGCTGCCTTCTCCTGCTCCTGTTATCATAACGTGTGGCGGTACCGCCGCGGGGTTTCTTCAGCGCCTTAAATCACCTTGGTCCCGCTGCCTCCGGCCGCTGCTCCCTGCAGCCGCTGCGCCCTGATCGAGGGGAAGGAGGAGAGCCATCCATTGGGAATGTCATCCGTGAGGAGTGCCCTCCGTTGGGAATGCCATTCCCTGGGAACGCCATCCCTTGGGAGTGCCGTCCCTTACGGCTTGGAAAAGGGCACCAGTGGAACGAGGGAATGTTGTCGGGGCGTCGGGAAAAGGAAGCCTGTCCATGGATGAGGTTGTGTCCCTGTGTGTGCCTCTGCCTCGGATGAGCAGACAAGTTTGTGAATGATATTCCCTGTGGATATCTTTTGTTCTGGTTCAGCTGCTGCTTTATTTGGGGTGAAGTATGGGGTTTGTTTGTAGAAAACAGTATTTTTTGTGAATTCTGTCTCTCTGCCGCATGAAGGGAAGGCACTCCCATGGCTCATCAGAGAGTATTGTTTAGTAAATAATTCCTGTTACTAAACCAACTAGGATTCCAGGTGGGATAGTGTGGTCCTTCTTAAAACAAGAAACGCTCTGTCCTCCTCTACCTGTTCCCCCTGCCCAGTTCCAAAGTGCTTTTTCTTTAGAGCTTATATGGCAATAGATATTTAAGGCAACGGCTGTGGATATTAACTAAATATGTATTGGAGTCAAGCTCCAAAAGGATGCATTTTCTTAAATCAAAAAGCCAAACTGTATTTTGGGTGTTGATGACTCTGGAGAGTGTTACTCCACATGGTCTTTCCTTCTTTCTTTTACCTTTTGCTGTAGTCACCTGTAACTTCCCTTGCTGAATACGACCTGGTGCTGTTCTCGCACAGGAAACTTCCTTAGGACCCGAGGAACGGCTGGAGCTGGGCCAGGGCAGGCTCAGGCTGGAGAGCAGGGCAAGGTTCTTCCCCCAGAGGGTGCTGGGCACTGCCCAGGCTCCCCAGGGAATGGGCACGGCCCCGAGGCTGCCAGAGCTCCAGGAGCGTTTGGGCACCGCTGCCAGGGATGCCCAGGGTGGGGTTGTTGGGGGTCTGGGCAGGGCCAGGGGTGGGACTGGATGATCCCTGTGGAACATCCCTTCCCACTCAGGGTATTCCATGATTCTCTGATAGTTTATACCAGTGAATTGATACCAAATTCTCCTTTCTCTTTTGAAATTCCCCCACTGCACCCTCAGAGCTCTGCCTGAGGGTCTGAAGTGTGGGAGGAGGAATCTTGCATGTCTCTGCATCCCCATTCCCAGCTGCAGGAGGGGGTTACCTGCCTGTGGATGCTGAGCACATGTCCTGACTGCACCCCAAGTACAGGTAGAGAAAAGAGCTGCATTTTCTGTTCCCTCGGAGCTCAGGCTGTGCAGCCATCGCTGTAAATCCCAGCAGGCTGAGCCAGTCCAGCCTGCATGATAAGCCCTGGTGTGCCCTGCCTGATTTTGGCAGCCTGACAGGGGTCATGTTTCGTGCAGACGAACGGTTTCCGAACAGCTTCTCCAGTGTCTGAGGCTCAGACTTCCCCGGAGCTGAGTGGGCTGCTCCCTGCGCTTGCTGCTTCACAAACCACACTCCATTCTTTCAGTTCCTGTGTTCCCTCTGTGATATCCCACTGTCTTTCATTCCACATAGGATCCTTTGCAGAGTAGCTGTGTTTGCTTGATAATTTTCCTTTATGTCCTGGTTCTTAGATGAAGTAAGAATTGGGGTCTCAAAGCCGTGACCTGCAGTGCCTGTTCCGTCTCTTGCTGCTGTTTGGTGCCCTTTCCTTAATGCCTCTAATCGTGCAATTAGGGTAGATTTGGATTCAGGAAAGAATGTGAATCTAGCAATGAAATAATTCTAAATTATGATGTTGAATAGCCTTTTCTGGTGTTTGTACTGTAATCAGGGATTGTAATTTTAGCTTTTAGTAGGATAACACCAGGGAAAAGAGGAATAGAAGAAAAAAGGAAAAAAAGCTAAGGAAAATACAAGCAACGGGTTGAGGAATGGGGAGATCAGCGGGGTGGAAGTTTCCTGTAAGAAATCCTTCCCTGGGAGGGTGGGCAGGCCCTGGCACAGGGTGCCCAGAGCAGCTGTGGTTGCCCCTGGATCCCTGGCAGTGCCCAAGGCCAGGCTGGACACTGGGGCTTGGAGCAGCCTGGGACAGTGGGAGGTGTCCCTGCCATGGCAGGGGTGGCACTGGATGGGCTTTGCAGTCCCTCCAACTCAAACCAGTCTGGGATTCTGGGATCAGGAGTTACCAACCACAAACGTTTCCCTGTGCTGTGTGTGGTAACAGAGCAGAATGAACCATCAGCAGACTGGTTTGAGGGACCCGTTTCTGCTGGGGGTGGCTCAGAGTTGACCTGCTCGGAACCAAAGAGATTTGAGGGTTTCTTTATACCATAAAATAACCCAAGGGCTGCCTCAGCTGCCGTTGTGTGCTGGGAGCTTTGAGTGCTCGTTGCTGTTGTGTTGGACACAGCTGCTGAACTTGGGATGCCCCCTCCACAGCAACTTGGTTTTGTTTTTACTTGCCAAGCATGAAATTGGGGGGGGGTGGTGGACAATCAGAAACGGGGTCCAGGCTGAGATCTGGTGATAAATGACTTGTGCACAGAAAACCTCACTGTGAGGTGCTAAAACCTCTGTGGGATCTGTGGCACAAGGAGTTACCCTCTGTTAAAAGTGTGTTTTGTGTAATTTAAAAAGAATATACTCGATTCCACTGGTTATTTTTGGCTGGCATTGTCACTATAGGCATGTGTTGGGATTTTAATTGCAGATGGAAGGATTTGTAACAGTATTTGCCAGCCCCTCATACAACAAACATAAGCTGGGAGGTTTTGGAGGGCACATGGAGGTGTCTAATGGATCCACCTGTGTGGAATGAGTCTCTCCCTCGAGCTCTGTGTGTGGCAGGCCTGGAGGTGGTCAGGTTCCTGACAGAGAAATTCCAGCTATAGCTGTAGGAAGGCACTAATTACTGATAGTAATTAGAAACTAATCTCTCCTATGCAAACAGGGCATTGTCTGTCCCCTCCAGAGGATCAGCTTCTTGACCAGAATAGAAAATTTCTATTTAATAGAAATTAAATAACTTTGAGTAGGAAGGAGTGAAGAGAGGTATCCTTGGGCATTCCCAGGAAGAAAAGTTATTGATGCAAAAGGTGCATTTTTACAGTGTGCCCCAAGACATACAGTATTCCCTTTATTGCAATCAGTCAAAACACAGAAGACTTAACTGACGTAATAGATCCTTGGTTTGGTTTTCTCTTATCAAACTTATATGTGTTGGATATTATATTTTACTTTTTCATGTGTTGTTTTTAAGGTAATTGGGTTAGTTAGTGTTAGTGTCCAAGTGGACATCTTTTCTCTGTGAAGTCAGCTTTTCACAAGTTGTGTGGTAAAATGTGTGTCTGGAATTCTGAAATAACCGTGAGTGTCTGAAGCCTCAGTCTCTGCTGTGTGTTTCTCTTCCACGGTAGTTTCCAATCTCCTTTCCCTGCGTTGTCCCTCGTGGTTGTGTGTGCCCACAGTTGTGAGAGCTGACCTCTCAATCCTATCAATTTAAAAGAGTAAAGTTTTGTGGGATGGCAATCCTGGACAATCAAGGGCCTGATGGTATATTCTATATTACAGGCAAATACACTGCTGCTAGTAATGCAGATTAGCAAACCCTAATGACATTATTAAAATAATTTCACTGAAGACCCGTTGTCTTAAAAGTTCAGGTTTTCCTTTGTGTTTTGATCCTTCAGATTTCCATGGGGATTCTCTCCCTCCATATCTTTGAAGGATTTAGCCCTGGGCGTGACTAATTGGCTGTAAATGACTGGGCGGGGGTTTAGCTTTGCGTCATCTCAAGGTACAGTTTCACTTGCTTCATAGAAATGCACAGTTTGTAGGAAATAGTTATTAATATACTTTCAAAATACGTGGAACACCTGGATTTAAACCTGTGGTTCCTGAAGGAGGACTCCCTTGGAGCCACCTGGGATGGTTGACATCTCTCTGGAGGACTCAGAAGGAACCTCCTCTGGAGCACATGGATTTCTGTACTTCCATACAGAACTGTAAATATTTACAGCATTTAAATGAAATATGAAATAATCCAAACTACCAGAGGGCAGGGCTGGATGGGATATTGGGCAGGAATTGTTCCCTGGGAGGGTGGGCAGGCCCTGGCACAGGGTGCCCAGAGCAGCTGTGGCTGCCCCTGGATCCCTGGCAGTGCCCAAGGCCAGGCTGGAC
Organism: Rhagologus leucostigma; assembly: GCA_013397725.1. Classification (NCBI taxonomy): domain Eukaryota; kingdom Metazoa; phylum Chordata; class Aves; order Passeriformes; genus Rhagologus; species Rhagologus leucostigma. Next base: position 21,170 of record VZTD01005989.1, read on the forward strand.
ACTGGGGCTGGGAGCAGCCTGGGACAGTGGGAGGTGTCCCTGCCATGGCAGGGGTGGCACTGGATGGGCTTTAATGTCCTTTCCAACCCAAACCATCCTGTGTTAGAATCACACGTGCTGTGAGTGTGTAGTCCAGGTTTTCCAGCCTCCCTCTGGGACCCTGCAGGGCTGCTGACATCCAGAGGGTGCCCACGGCGGAGCTGCTTTGGGGAAACAAGAACTTTCAGTCCTTTCTGACAGTACTTTTAAGTCTCTGTGTTTGAGCCCTTAGAACCCGTATATGAGAAATGTTTAAACGATGTCTGCTTGTATTTTTGCAAAAGAGCACCCGCCCGTCTTGGGGGGAAGGAGAAGAGGCATCTCTTGTTTTCTGCCTGATGCTCATCCTGCCAAGCACACATGGACTTTTTGTTCCTTGCCCTCCCAGCTGAACTGTGAAGGAGAGATCCAACCTTGGCTGCTGAGCAGGGAATTCAGCTGTGTCTTTACAGCCTGAACAGCCTCAGCTGCCCAGCTAGCTGAGGCTGGATAAAGGCAGCTGCACATTCAGCTTTCAGAGGTCAAGGTGAGTTTGGGAGGACTCTCTTGATGGCAATCTCGATATTGTGGTACAATTTAACACCTGTGATTGTGTGTTGGAAACTTACTGCTTGTATCTTAAGTGTTCACAAGACTGATCTGAAAACTGAAGATATGATCGAGGTAATTTTGTGTTAATCACAAATTAAACACAGAACTATGTTAATCATGTCTTTATGGTGATAAAGCCTCTTATTTTAACTGTAAAAATACATTTTTTCATTTATATTACAATTTCAAATTCCCAGGCACCAGGTTGTGGGCTGGCCTGTGAACTGCATGGTGCAATATTTAATGGTTTTTAAGTAAGTTTTGCACCTGGCCTTCAGGTGTGGACGGATTCTGTAGGGATTCCTGTGCTTTTGGTGAGGAGGTGCAGCCAGGAGCTCAGTTACCCAGTGCAAGTTCTAATAACTTTGTAAATCTTCAGGGTATTTTGGGAAAGTACCGTTAATTCTTACGGACAATCATAAAAGCTGACAACTTGAGAGCTGTGTTTTGTAATAAAATGCCAGTAATCTGGTCATGTACCAAATGGGATGATGTAATCATTGAATTTCTTGAGCAAAAATCCTGACATTTTCCTTTGAGTCACATGTGAGCCCCAGCTGGATGAAGTCAGTTCTCTGGAGCTCTCAGACAGACAGGCTCCTATGATACTCAGGCCTGGGCTTGGTGGTTGGCTGTCCTGCATGGGCATTTGGTGTAATTCGATTTTTTAGAGGCAGTTCTCTGCCCTGTGCCCTTGGTGTGGCTGCTGCCTATGCCTGTGGCTGCTTTCCCAGCTCCCTGCTTGCAGCCATCCCCATTCTTACCTGTTCTTTTTTTCATCTCTTTTGTCCTGCATCTTTATGTCTTCATTTTAATGGTCTCTTGAGTTTCAGCATTATCTGAGGGCTGGCAGGTGTTCTTTCCCTTACCTTTTGTATTCTGATGTTCATGGGTTTTGTTCTGTTGGTGATTGTAAGGGCCAATCCCAACCAGGAAAAACTTTGTAACTGGAACTGGGTTGTAGAGGTATCTGAAATACTTTTAAAATGTTCTTCCTTGCTAGCACCTCTATTCTTCAGTGTGGGCTTGAATTTCGAACAGCAGAATAAACGTCAAAGAGAAGAGGGCAGATGTTTTTGTTAGAATGAAGTAGTGTGGCATGAAGTTACTGTAGTTACTTCGGGGAAGTACTAAATTTAAAAGCAGACACGTAACAAGGTTTTCCCCTATCCTTTTCCAACTGTTCCTTTCAGTTGTCTTTTATATATATGTATTTTTTTAAATTCTGGTTTGTAAAATTTCTTTTCAGAGGAATAGTTCAAAGCATAAAGGTGTTAAAATATGTTTTCACATAAGGTCATCTGTACTTAAGTTCATGGCAGGACACTGTGGATTTTTGAAGTGTTTAAGGACAAAGTTGGGAAACAGCCATTATCCAGCGTGGAAACTTCTGCATGTTCTGCTGTTCTGTCCTTGTTCTATTCTTCAAACCACACTAATATAATGTGCTCATTAAAGAACAAACAGCAACCTGCTATTTAACATAATGCATGAATTTTAAGAAACATGACCGAAATCTAGTTTTTGTGGATATTTTCTGCTGACAAATGAGGTTGCTTCAAGGAAACGTTGTCAAATAATGATGACGTGGCCAGAGGAAGAAGGCAAATGCAGTTCATTTTTTGGGTGGTGTAGCACGTGTCGGCATTACTAATCAGCTCCAGCTGGCTGTGCTCGGGAATCTCTGGCTTCACTGGGGTCAGTGAGTCTGTCTCAGGGTTGGAAATTCCTGTGGGCCAAGGCTCCTTCAGATGGCTTTGGTGGGACAAAAGGGGGATCTTGGGCTTGTGAAGAGGAGATCCTTAATTGACGTGGGACTGAAGCAGATGGATCCTCCCATTTGGTGCTTCCTGGTCTCTGACCCCAACCTGCTGACAGGAAGCTGAGGTGTTATCCATGCTCAGAATGTCCTTCCTTATCACAGCTGTTATCAGAGTAATTTGCATGGAGCTGAAGCTTGTGCAGCATTTTCACTTTACCAGCTCCATGCTTTTTTTAGGTTGTTTAGTCATCCTTTTTGCAGAGTCAGAAGATAAGGATGACCCGTAAATCCCAGAGCTCTGCGCGGTGACTGGAAAGCTCTTGTGACACAGGAATAGGAAGTTCTCCAGCTGCAGTCTGGCAGGATTGTCTGGCATGGATTGTTTGGTGCTGCTCTTTCAGCTCCACATCGAAATCTGAGGGCATTGCTTCAAACTCGTGCTGTCTGCAGATGATGCAAGTGGAACAATTTTGCTTTGTGAGGAGGGAAGAAGCTGCATCCTTTAGAGTCAAGTGCTCTCAATGTTACTCTGAGCTGCTGACAAATGCTATTGTATGGCTCAAAAAATCACTTTATCTGTGTTAACTACTGAGGATATTTAACCCAAAGAGGTTAATCTGCTATTTTAGAACTTAAAACCAAACCCTCAAGTACCTCTGTTGTCCCCCCCAGCTCTACATGAACATGTGGTGCCCATTCCTGGTCTTCTCTCTGGTGAGCAAGGACAAGACCCAGGGAGCGGCTGGAGCTGGGCCAGGGCTGGGCTGGGCTGGAGATCAGGGAAAGGTTCTTCCCCCAGAGGGTGCTGGGCGCTGCCCAGGCTCCCCAGGGAATGGGCACGGCCCCGAGGCTGCCACAGCTCCAGGAGCTCCCAGGGATGCCCAAGGTGGGATTGTTGGGGTGTCTGTGCAGGGCAAGGGCTTGGACTTGATCCCTGTGGATCCCTTCCCACTCACAGAATATCCTGATTTTATGATTTTAGGAAATCTGGCAAAGTTTTCTCTTAATCTCACTTTTAATTTGAATACAGTCTTTGTAAAGCGAGATATAATGTGGGATCTCTGAGCCTTTAGACACCACCATTTCACAGAATCCCAGAATCCCTGAGGCTGGAAAAGCCCTCCCAGCCCATCGAGCCCAAGCTGTGCCCGATGCCCACCTTGTCACCCTGCCCAGAGCACTGAGTGCCACATCCAGGCACTCCTTGGACTCCTCCAGGGATGGGGACTCCAAACCTCCCTGGGCAGCCCTTTCCAGTGCTGATGTGTTTGTGCTGTGCTTCTTGGTCAAACTGCAGCCAAACCCTTGAGGTTTCAATTGGAGAATTCAGAATTTCTCAGACAAACTGATGGGATCTGAGCTGGTTTCACTCTGCTCCCGCTTGTCTCTCATGACAGACTTTGGAGCCCTTGCTGAGAGAGGAGGAGAACTGTAGGGCTGAAAAGAGTAGGGATATGCAGGGCTGCTTTTTCCTTGCTGGGCTCCCCACTTGCTTGGAGGCAGGGAGAAGAGAACCAGAGCTCTGACCTTTCAGCATCTTGGCTCGTGTTGGTGGTTGGCTCGCGGAGCTGAGCGTGTTCCAGGGATGACATGTTAGCTGGAATCTCAGCAGCCTCACAGGCTGCACTCTGTTCAGCTGCAGTTGTTGGTGGGTGCTGGGTGGACTGTGCTGATGGCTGAATAATAAACCTTGTGCCCATTGTGTGTTGGGGAGTTTTAAGGACTTCTGTGAACGTAAGAGGCAGGGAGGATCTTTTGATGGGTGATAAAGTTGCTGCAAGCAGGCATCACATGAAGCTTCAGAAATAATGTCACATTTTTTCCTTCTCTCTTTGCTTCAACCAGGAAAATGTTATTCTGTAGCTCCAAGGAGATGTTATTCTGTAGCTCCGAGGAAATCAGGCTATCCTGCTGGAGTTGCTCCGTTCCTGGAGTTTCTAGAATCTGTTATGGTAATGCCAAGTTCCGGCTTTCCCTGGATTATGTTGATGCAATCCTGGATTAAACCACCTGAGGTTTGTTAGAGAAAGCAGAGCACAGTCTGGCTGAGGCAGGGCAACAGCTACGTGTGTGCAGGGAATATAATCATGCTGAATCTCTTCAGCTGTTATGTTAAAATGAGACATTCTGCTTGAGAAGTTCAAACCAGTGACAGAAATTTAGTCCTCGTGTTTAAAACACCCCTTTCAAAATCCTGCCAGCATTATGAATGAAAAATGCTGACTCAGTCCAGCTTTGTGCACTGAAATGAGACCCAGGAAACTTGAGCACTGAAATTCTGGTGACACTTCATTTCCTTTTGTGGGGAGCTTTATCATGCTTTACTATCCTTTCCCAGCTTCAGAAGGGAGGGAAAAAAAGGGAAAGGGGAGAAATAAATAAATCCTTATTAAACAAAAGTTCCTTGAATCCTCCACACAGAGACCCACGTGTGCAATTCCTCTCCATCTGAGATACCTTTTAGCTGGAGAGGTTTGGAAAGGCAGTAAATATAAGGGCTATGCAGGGGCAGAGGGCTGCAGGTGGCCTGGATATGCCAGGATGCAGCTTCCCAGGCTGGCTTAGCTCTGATGGACGTGTTTAATGTGGCAGCAGCAGTGTCTGGTTCTGTACCAAGGGGCTGCCTTGGCTTTTCTGGAAATCCCTGAATGGTTTGGGTTGGGAGGGACATTAAAGCCCATCCAGTGCCACCCCTGCCATGACAGGGACACCTCCCACTGTCCCAGGCTGCTCCCAGCCCCAGTGTCCAGCCTGGCCTTGGGCACTGCCAGGGATCCAGGGGCAGCCACAGCTGCTCTGGGCACCCTGTGCCAGTTCTCCAGTACTTTTGTGAAGTAGCTGAGGTCCCCACGAGGAGCCAGGCTCTGCAGCTGGGGAGGAGAGCTGGGAAAACACCAGGTGAGCAGAATTAACCAAAGATAGGAAATGGAATCTGTCTCAACTGAGGCACTTTTCAGTCCCTGGAGGGGCATGGAGTAATAGGACAAAGGGGGATGGCTTTAAGATGAAGGAGGGCAGGGCTGGATGGGATATTGGGCAGGAATTGTTCCCTGGGAGGGTGGGCAGGCCCTGGCACAGGGTGCCCAGAGCAGCTGTGGCTGCCCCTGGATCCCTGGCAGTGCCCAAGGCCAGGCTGGACACTGGGGCTGGGAGCAGCCTGGGACAGTGGATGAGCTTTAAGGTCCCTTTCAGCCCAAACCATTCTGTGATTTCGAACATTTACCTGTTGAGTTCTGTTGTTATCCCTGTACAATATTATGAAACCAGGTGAATACATTCTACCAATAATTCCATCTTGCGCTAGCTTGGTTTTGTCTCTCATTAAAGATTAAAAACTTTATTCTGTGAAGATTTAAATAGTAACAAAGCCTTGTTGTGATAGAAGGAACCAGAGCTCTTACCTAATTAGGTAGTTTCTATCTTTCTTTTGATTTGTAGACTTCTAAAATAAGTATTCTGAGGATGTGCACTTGGGCTAATATACATGAACCTAGTATTAGGCTTGACTTTTCTTCTTTTTACCTGGAGGTTTCCTGTTTTGTGTTTGAGCTGAAGGAAAGCACACGTGAGTTCTCATGGTGTCTCGTTCTTGTTTTGCTGAGAAAAATGCTTCAACTGAGGTGCTTGTTGGCCTACCGGAGGCAGGTTGGATATTTTTATGGCTCTGCACATCAGGAAATGTAGAGCAGTAGTGGCTTCATCTAAACATGGGGACAGCCAGATCACTGTGTTGTTTTGAGAGCTTACAGGACCCAAATTACAGACAGAGAATCCCAGGATCCCTGAGGCTGGAAAAGCCCTCCCAGCCCAGCGAGGCCAAGCTGTGCCTGATGCCCACCTTGTCCCCAGCCCAGAGCACTGAGTGCCACGTCCAGGCACTCCTTGGACACCTCCAGGGATGGGGACTCCAAACCTCCCTGGGCAGCTCTTTCCAAGGCCTGACCTCCCTTTCCATGAGGAAATTGCTCCTGGTGTCCAACCCGAGCCTCCCCTGGCCCAGCCTGAGGCCGTTCCCTCTCCTCCTGTCCCTGTTCCCTGGGAGCAGAGCCCAACCCCCCCGGCTGCCCCCTCCTGTCAGGGAGTTGTGCAGAACCACAAGGGCCCCCCTGAGCCTCCTTTTCTCCAGCCTGAGCCCCTTTCCCAGCTCCCTCAGCCGCTCCTGGGGCTCCAGCCCCTTCCCAGCTCCGTTCCCTGCCCTGGACACGCTCCAGCCCCTCCAGGTCTTTCTTGATGTGATTCATGTGCAGGTGCCACTGTGGAGCTGATGTGTTATGTGACTGCTTCACATGCCCAGAAGATTCCCTGATAAACTTCCAAGGGACATGGAAATACTAGTGAAGTTGGCCTCTTGGTGGTGGGAGTGTAACCAGTGTGGAAAAGTCTCATGGAAATGCTGCTCCAGAGGAGACAGGCTGCTGGAGGGATGTCCTGGCAGAGTAACAAAAGGTGCACACCTGGGTGTCTGTGTACCTGCTCCTGGTTATCAGGTTTGTTTCAAACTGCCTGAGTTTTGAACAGAACTCGGATTCACACTATGTTTTGGATCACAGCAGTGAACATAGTTTTCTCCTCCCACTAGGAATAGCTAAATTTGTTGGGAAAGTATTTGGCATTTGTATCCAGTGTGTTCTGTTTGAAAAATATCTCCACAGCTGGTTGCTATAGAATCATTATATTCCTTCCAGATTTAATGGTTAGTGTTGGATACAGTAGGGAAGTTATTGGCAAAGTAACTGAAAAAAATGTGTGAGGTTCTTTGTCCCTGGGGACGGTGCTGGCTTAGTGCCTCCTTGCAGGACTCCTTTATTCCTGGTTTTCAATGGCTGGCGGGAGCAGTGCTGGTGGATCTCTGACCTCTGGCACTGTGGATCTGGTTACTCATATTTTTGGCCAGGCTGTTACATTTTAATGTTATGGCTCATTTTTTTTCCCCTTTAGATCTCTGTGTATCTGTTCAGTCTAGGGAGAAGCATTTAAAAAATGAGGTTTGTGTGAGTTTGTTATGGATCTCAAACACTGAACTTTGCATTGAAACCAAATTAAACCTCTCTTGCCGCTGTGAGATCCTGCTTGGAACATCTATGATTCCCCCTCAGGCTTTTTGGGTCTTTTTTCTGTGTGGTTTTTTTCTTCATAGTGCTTAACTCACACATGGTTTCTGTGTGTTACTGGGGCTTGATACTCTGCAACTGCTGTTTTCCAAAGCAGATCAATTCTTCTGTCACACAGAGTGTTTTCCGGGCTTCCATTGCAATCCCATATGCAGTCCCCTGGAATATCAAATCTAAAGGTTTTGCCTATCTAATCAAAGCTTTTTAGCATTTAGGGAAACCAGCCTGAAACACGGGGTGTGGGCAGGGTGCTTCATGCCTTTCATCCTGTATCCCTTCAGGATTTCTTAGGAATGTTCTCTCCAGGGTTTGGGGGAAGCCACGTGTGGTGCTTGCCTGTTCAGGCAGGTGTGTTTGGATGTGTCTTTATATTTTTCATGTTTTATTTAGAAGTGGTCTAACAGCTTCCTGAACTGTCAGCAATTCAATGAATTTCAAAGGAAGACACACAGAAGACGCTCCAAATTTTGAAGTAGGTGAGCAAAACACAAAACTCAGTCCTCTGTGTAGCCTGATTTGGGCTACTGGCACAGGGTGCCCAGAGCAGCTGTGGCTGCCGCTGGATCCCTGGCAGTGCCCAAGGCCAGGTTGGACACTGGGGCTTGGAGCAGCCTGGGACAGTGGGAGGTGTCCCTGCCTGTGGCAGGGGTGGAATTAGATGAGCTTTAGGGTCCTTCCCAACCCAAAACTTCTGGGATCACGGTGATTTCTGGCTTCAGCTCTGCCATGCCAATCTGTGTTTCAGGAAGTTTTGCCTCCCTTTTCCCCATGGCTGTTAGGCAGTAAGTGTCTTCCCAGTGTTCCCTGACAGGTTCTAGTGCACATTGTCCTGAGGTGTTGCATTTCCTCCTCAGCCTGCAGGATTTGCTCTCAGCCTGCCCAGGTTCTTTGCCTCATTCCAGCCTGATTCTCCCATTTGGTACCTCCAGTTCCTGGAGGATTTTAACACAGTGTTTTGACACTGTCCTCACTGCTGGCAACCAGGATTTGCTGGATTTTTTTTAGCCCTTGTTTGGGGCTCTTAAACAGGAACCTTTCAGAAGCCTGAGGGAATGATCTCAGGGTTGGAAGATGCTGATTTTTCTGCTGGGCCTAATTCAAAAATCTTTCTCCTTTGTTCGTGTCCTGAAGGAACGGGAGGTGCTGCTTGGGTTTTTTTTTCCCTTTCTCCCTACTCCTCGAGCATTCCAATTCCCAGCTGTCCAAGCAATGATTAAAAGAGCCATAGACAAACATATACCCCAGACACTTGTGTTATTCCTTCATTTGTCCTCATTTCAATACCAAGAGTTGAAATAATTAGTAAGATTCTTCGGCAGGGTTTGAAGCCATGAGCTGTTGCCATATAGAGCTCCTGTAGCTTGAAAGTTGTCATGGACAATGTTTGCTGGAGAAATAAAAAGGAAAAAGAACAGAAGTGTGTGAGCAAATGGCCTCTTCAGTGTAGAGTGAGAGGGCATCTCTTGTTGGGGGCCTTAATTGAAGATTGTTTGCTGCTGCTGTTTTCTTTAACATATGAAGTGGCATTTTTTTACTGGATTTTTTTTACTGGATTTTTTTATCTTGCGATCCAGGCGGTTTCCTGCTTGAAAGTTGCACCAGTCCAGCTGAACTTTTGGAGGAGTGCTCTGAGTGCTTGGGTTCTCAAACTGTCAGCTGCAGCATTTAAGCAGATGAGAACTGAGGCATATTCATGTAGTTTTATCTCTACAGGTACTTAATTATTCATTTCTGTGAGAAAACAAAGTGGATTTGATGTAATAAGTGCTCCACAGGGCCTGGTCTGGCTGGTCACAGCTTAGGAACTGAACATATCACCGGGAAAATGCTGTGGATCATCCTTGGCATGTTGAGTGCCTCTTACTGGTTCTGGGTTAGGAAAGTACAAAGTGCTGCACTTGGGTTGGAGCAGCCCCCGGGATCGATCCAGGCTGGGATGAGCAGAAGGAGCAGCCCTGGGAGAAGGATCGGGGTGCTGTGGGTGAGAGCTGGACCTGCCCGAGCCCAGAGCCCCCCATGCCCTGGGCTGAGCCCCCAGCATGGGCAGCAGGAAAGGGATTGGGATTGTGCCCCTGTGCCCCGCTCAGGTGAGACCCCACCTGCAGAGCTGCCCCAGCCCNAATGGCCTCAAAATGAAAAATTACAGGTTTAGATCAGATTTAAGGAAAAAATTAAAGGGAGGGTGGGGGTCCCTGGCAGCTGTGGCTGCCCCTGGATCCCTGGCAGTGTCCAAGGCCAGGCTGGATGGGTTAGGGTTAGTGGGGTAGTGGGAGGTGTCCCTGCCCGTGGCACTGGATGGGCTTTAAGGTCCTTTCCAAACCATTCTCTGGTTCTGTGTATTTGTTTTCCTGGTGTTGGTGGTGGTTGAGTGTTATTACCCTTTCCTTTCCCCAAAGGGGGGCAAGTTAATTTTGAGGCAAAAGTTCAGATTTCTTCCTCTGCAAGTAGCCAACTCTTCACCCCAGTGAGTTCATTTTGGGTTTTCTTTTCACTTCAAGCACCAGTAAATGCCTGTGGTATTTTTCAGAAGAATTGAAAACTTGACTGCTGAGTTTGAAAAAGGCTTTTTTGACTGATGAAGGTTTGATTGTAAGTGCTTCAGTATAGGGTGGTTTTGAATAGCTGAAATATTGACAACTTAATTTTTCCTATAAAATATCTTTAGGCTACACTTCTGCAGCCAAGTGACTGCCGTAAACTCTTGCTTGCTGTTTCGGAAGGTAATGATTGATGAAGTTGTGGATTCATCATTAGAATGCCACTTTTCATTTTGAGATCTCACTCGGAAGGTAAATAACCAGGAGTGTATTTTTAGCACGCAGGGTTTATTTTGGAGATGTTGGCAGTTGCCAGCTCGCAGAGAATGCTGTGCTGTGCTGGCGCCAGGAGCGGGAGCTGAGCGGTTCCTGCTGACTGCGCTGCCAGCTGGGAGAGCCTCTGCTCCTCTCGCTGCCTCCCCAGCTGTCCCCAGGCCCTGCTGGGGAGTTCGTGCTGCAGCAAGTGGCCCTCGAGCCATCTCCTGTTGGAGTCACGAGACTCCACTGCCGAGGTGAATTGCCCCTGTTTTTAACAAGCCAGATGGAGAAATAAAGGAATCCTGATCCGTGGTCAGGAGTGACAGCAGCTCCTGAAATCACCTGGATGAATTGGGATTGTCGGGTTTAATNATGGTCAGGAGTGACAGCAGCTTCAAAGTGACAGCAGCTCCTGAAATCCCCTGGGTGAATTGGGATTGTCGGGTTTAATCCACTGCTGCAAGTATGAGCTATAAATTGTGCAACTTATTCCTCCTGTGCTATAAATTGTACAGATTTTCATACCTGTCATTGTCAGGCACTGATCTCTGCTCCCTGTGAGCAGGGACAGGACCTGAGGGAACAGCTCGAGCTGTGTCAGGGAGGTCTGGGCTTGAGATCAGGAAAAGGTTCTGTCAAAGGTGCAGTCAAGGCAAGCCAGACCCTAAAGGAAGCTTCTGTCTTCAGATCATTGTTCTGTGGTGGGTGTAGCACCGTCTTCTGAGCAGGTTTGATCTCTGCCCAGAGGTGTGAACCCTTGGAAAGCTCAGTCTTTGGGAGGTTTGACTGGAGTGCTGTAAGAGCTGTGGGAGTTGGAGGGAGGAAAGGGATGAGTTGTGTTTATACCATGGAGTTGCTGTATCCTGCTCTTCCATCATTCCTTGGCCCTCGTCTCCCTGACTTCTCTTTACTATGTTTCATCTCTTCACTTGCCTTTTTTCTCTCCTTGCCTTTGCTGAGGAAACATCCTGGCTTGGATCAGCCCCAGGGTGTTCAGCAGGACCTGGGCAGGGATTGTCCCCGGTGCTGGGCACGGAGAGGCCCCTCTAGGGCTGTGTCCACTTCTGGGCTCTTGGGGTAAGAGAGCCCTGGAGGGGCTGGAGCGTGTCCAGGGCAGGGAACGGAGCTGGGAAGGGGCTGGAGCCCCAGGAGCGGCTGAGGGAGCTGGGAAAGGGGCTCAGGCTGGAGAAAAGGAGGCTCAGGGGGGACCTTGTGGCTCTGCACAACTCCCTGACAGGAGGGGGCAGCCGGGGGGTCGGGCTCTGCTCCCAGGGAACAGGGACAGGAGGAGAGGGAACGGCCTCAGGCTGGGCCAGGGGAGGCTCGGGTTGGACACCAGGAGCAATTTCCTCCTGGAAAGGGAGGTCAGGCCTTGGAAAGAGCTGCCCAGGGAGGTTTGGAGTCCCCATCCCTGGAGGTGTCCAAGGAGTGCCTGGACGTGGCACTCAGTGCTCTGGGCTGGGTGACAAGGTGGGCATCGGGCACAGCTTGGCCTGGCAGGGCTGGGAGGGCTTTTCCAGCCTCAGGGATTCTGGGATTCTCTCTTGAGGATGCAGAGTTCAGGGTGTCTCTGTAGTAACCAACCTGCTGCCAGCACACAGCGTCAGTGGGTAAGGATCAGGCTGTGACATCCCAGGAGAACAATTTGTGGGTGTACTTGGGCACTGATTATCAGTCAGCATGTTAAAAACTTGCAAATGTGAGGGTTTTAAGGAGGAGGTTTGTTTTCATAGCTGCCTTGGCTTTCTTTCTGAATCGAACTTGAAAGGTTTTTTAGATCTGTTGTGCTGGGAAATCAGCATCATGTTACAATTTTGCAATTGGATTTTTTTCCCAGTCCAAGGCTGCCCCACAACCTTGTAGCAAATTTTCCTGATTATAGGGAACTGCAAACCAGTCGACTTTTGAAGTACCCACAGGGGAGAAATTTGTGAGCTACAGTAAACAAACCTCCCCATGCCACAGATTTTCGACTTACAGTAAATAAACCATTAGCACTAACAACAGCCTTAATGTTCTTGCAGGAAGGAATTTTTATCCTGGAAAGACGTATTAAAGCATTTCAGGACAGGAAAATTACTCTTTGCAGTGTTATTAACTGTCCAGACGTCCTGGGTCATTTAGAGAAGGACCATAACAAAGTTTTTCAGATCCAGCATGGAAAATGCCCGTGCACGTGGTGCCTCCCCCACAACCTGCATCCTTCAGAGCACCTCCAAGTACTTACGTAGTGAGGATGAGCATCTCTTCCCTAACTGTTTGGTACAGGGATCTTCAAAAAAAAGATCTGCCTTCCATGTCTAGATTTTTTCTTGGGGTGGGTGGTTTTTTGTGCATATCCTTGTTCTCTCTTGCATGGCCTGAAATGATTCCCAGCCCTTGGCAGAAATGCAGAGTAGCTGGAATTTGGGGACACTTGGAGCAATCATGTTGGTCCCTCAGCGGTTCAGTGATGCAGCTGTGGGGCAGAGCTAAAGCTGAAATCTGGCCGTTCTCCCAGTAAACTCTTGCCTTGACCTGTAGCTTTGTGTAGAGACAAACCCGAACCTCACTCTCTCTGTTTGCTTTGGGGAAGTCTTGTTGCATAAATCCTCGCACCTCAAGTGCAGTGAAATACATGGGAAGTCTTCCCTTGTTTTGTGTCTGTTTTGCTCATTTCTTTGCTGTGTCTGAACTTGTCATTACCACTGGTAGTGCATCCAGCAGGATTATTCCTGGCCTTGTATCTTAACATTTGAAGAGAGCAGGGTGGGATGGGATACTGGAGAGAAATCCTTCCCTGGGAGGGTGGGCAGGCCCTGGCACAGGGTGCCCAGAGCAGCTGTGGCTGCCCCTGGATCCCTGGCAGTGCCCAAGGCCAGGCTGGACACTGGGGCTTGGAGCAGCCTGGGACAGTGGGAGGTGTCCCTGCCCAGGTGCAACGGGATGAGCTTTAGGATCCCTCCCAACCTAAAACATTCAGTGGTTCTTTTACTGCAGCCAAGAATTGAAATTTTTCCAGTTGTTGTTCAGATACAGGAGCCTGATTTATGTGCATTGGTGGGAAAGCACAGTTGTCATCTGGAAAGAAAGCTTGGCACACACCCTTACACAGTTTTTTTTGTGCCATTCAAATGTATTGCAGTCAATTAATAATTCTATTTAATATAGAAATAGGATTTTTAGGTTGGATTGTGTCTTTTAAAAATGTACATGTGTATTTACATATGTTCTATATGTATCTACGTTTTGCATTTTATCTTGCAAACTGTTTGTTCTTTGCCTATCCCCTTGCATGTATCACTTGCCTGGTTTTGTGGTCACACCTGGGATGGTTTTGCTCTTGTGTGAAAGTTGGTTCTAGGCATTTTCAAGGGAATTGATCTCGTGGAACCAGGAACAGGAAACCGTTGCTTTGGGATCTTCCCTGTCTCATGCAGTGAAGCCCTTTTTGCTCCATTTCCTTCGAGTGTGCTTAAGGATATTTTAAGTAGGAGACAGGAGCTCTAGCAATGGGACTTTAGCATGTTTAATTCCTTGTTTAAGCTTCATGCAGCCTCTGCATGCCTGTCCTGTCCCTGTGAAAACCAGCCCAGGAAGTTTCCCTGTCTGTTCCTCCAACATTTGCATTTCTTCCCTATGAAGCTGCTGTTTCTTGTCTGCTGGACACCTTCTCTTGTTGGCCACCTGTGATCAACCGGTGTTGGAGCAACAGGGCTAAGTGTGACCAGAAGGAAGGTGAATAACAGAAATCCTGGTCTAAATGCCACAATTTAAGTCTGTTCTTGCATCTGAAGAGCTCCTTGTGTCCTGAGGAAGAAATTCAGAGCAAAATGTCCTTGGGTGGGAGATAGGAGCTGCCTCAGGCAGTGGTGACGTGGGCTGACACAGCTACTGAGATGCTGATAAGGCTTGGTAGACGCTGAATAATTCTCCTGTTAAATGACTGGTTTGAAAATCTGCTTCCCAACTCTGCACCAGCAGAGCCCTGCACTTATGTAACTGGGAGAGTTCAGGAGAGCAGCTGCTTGCAGGGGACAGAGTGACCTCCACTGAGTCCTTCAAAGGACAGAGCCTTCGCTTTCATCCCCAACTGCAGCCTCTCCCTGCCCTACCAGACCTTTTATCTGCTGGTTTTGCCTCGGAGGAGGGGAAAGGGAATGGAAAGGCACGTCCTGAACTCCCCTGACTCAACACTTGTGCTGACTCAGGGCTTTTCCTTCCTTCCTACCCTTCCCCCAGCAGAGCTGTTACTTAGTGGCAGAGAGGGAGGAGGTGAAGTGAAACATCTCAAGAACAGCTCATTTTCTGTTTTTTTTTTACATTGTCCCCATTTCAAAGGATCAGCTCTAAAGTTGAGACAAGCACGTGGATTTTCACAGCATAGCTAGGTGGGATTAGGTCAGGCCTGCAAGTGATTGAACCTTGGGTTGGAAGGCCACCACTGCTGTCCAAGACAGACTTGACGGCTCTGACCTATTCCTTTGACTGCCCTAATTCCTTTAAAAACATCAAGCTGGATTGAAACATGGGAGGTCCTGCAGAGTTGTGTCTTGGGCATCTGTAGGAAAGGGAGAGAAGAAGTTTATCAGCCACTTCCTGGAATATTTCCATGATCATCTTGACTTGGATGTGCTGCAGCAGTGTCCCCCTCACTACAGGAGGTGGCCCGAGGTGGGTGGAATAGGTGTGAGAGTTGATGCAGGAATAAGGAAAGGAATAATCTGAAAAAAGCCATGTAATCATCTGTTCTGTAGTTGGGCTGGTTCTTGCTGAGCTCCCGGAACAGATCCAGCAGAGATGAGGAAGGGCCTGGAGCATCTCCCTGCCCAGGAAAGGCTGAGGGAGCTGGGGCTGTTCTGCCTCGAGAGGAGCCCCAGCCGAGAGGGGCTGTCGAACAAAACAGACTTGGACACACAAGGGCACACAACACTCACATCCAGCAGGGGTATCCTGCATTTCCTTGTCCTGCTTTCCAGATCATTCTTGAAGTTAATGTCAGCCAACAACTATTAAACTGAAAATAAAACAAGATACTCACTTTATTTCCTATTAAGGGGTTTAGAAACAGTTGAGCAATGCACTTTTCATTGTGTTAAATCTTTTAAAATAAGAGTCAGTCACCTCTTGAAAAGGGTGCTGTAATCCAGTCACAGTTCAGTTGGGACTGGAATTACTGGGGGAATGCTGTCAGGATTAAAACAAGCCCATGTGTGAGAGATCCCAGGATCCCTGATTTTGGAAAAGCCCTCCCAGCCCAGCGAGCCCAAGCTGTGCCCGATGCCCACCTTGTCCCCAGCCCAGAGCACTGAGTGCCACGGCCAGGCACTCCTTGGACACCTCCAGGGATGGGCACTCCAAACCTCCCTGGGCAGCTCTTTCCCAGGCCTGACCTCCCTTTCCAGGAGGAAATTGCTCCTGGTGTCCAACCCGAGCCTCCCCTGGCCCAGCCTGAGGCCGTTCCCTCTCCTCCTGTCCCTGTTCCCTGCGAGCAGAGCCCGACCCCCCCGGCTGCCCCCTCCTGTCAGGCAGATGATCTTTAAGGTCTCTCCCAACCCAAACCATTCCCTGATTCTGGAATACAGAAGTGACTCCTCAGCAGTTTGATCATTGCCACAGGTGTTGAAAAACATCTGCAGTGGGGAGTTGCTTTGTTAATCTCATCTGGGTGCTTGGTACAAAGTAGAAGAAATGGCAGGACTTGACATTTGTGAAGGTTTTTACTTTCCCAGTGATTCCTGTAAGGAGCAGAAACCCTGGCAAGTTTTGCAAACTGGTGACTGTGTTAAAATCTGATCTCCAAAGAGCAAGGATCAGAATTCCCTGAGTGTCTCAAACTGCTTTTGTTTGCCAGTGTTGATCCAAAATTACCAGGCTTTGCTAAAACTCTGAGTGCCTTGAGTGACCCTGGTCTTTCCCATGGAACACCTGCAAACTCTAAACCCTGCTGTCAGCCTGGGATGCTCTCATGTGATGTCCTGCTTGAGGGGCTTTTGTTGTCATTTGGAATTCTTGGAGGATGTGGGGACTTTATCTGACTGGGTTTGTTTCTTTTTTTTCCTGTAGGAGGAGGAAGGTGACTGATAAGTGGCCTCAGGAATTAATTTTGGCATTCAAATCAAG
This sequence comes from Rhagologus leucostigma, assembly GCA_013397725.1. NCBI lineage: Eukaryota > Metazoa > Chordata > Aves > Passeriformes > Rhagologus > Rhagologus leucostigma. Next base: position 37,570 of record VZTD01005989.1, read on the forward strand.
AATTATCTCATGAGAAATTGTTTAGGAATAGAAATGCCGTGTTGCAGTTTAGGGAAAACAAAAATAGGATCTTTTTTGTGTGAAACGTGTCTGTAGAAAGACACACAGCACTGAAATAGCTCAATTATTCTTAATTTATACCTCCTGTGGCTTTATTGCAATTGTCTCTGTAAACATGGTCTCAGCAGAGCACAGAGAACTTTAAATAGAAACTCTAATAAAGTTCTGAGCAGTGTTTTTAAAGTCCATGTATGATACACTGTATGAAAGGAATTTTCATACGTCTGACTCATATGAATAAATGTTTTTACTGGAGTTATTTTCAACCTGCTCATTTTTTCGAGGTAAAAACTTTCAACATCAGTACTTAGATATGATCTGGGATTTTATATATGTGGAGTTGGTCTCTATATGGTTCAGTTTTACCTTTATATGAACAAGGTCTAGGGTTAGACCCTCCTTGTTTTATATATCTGTGTATATATATATATAAACACTGCTTGTGTATAGAGTATTGGTTTTTGAGAAGAAATAATTTGCAGTGAGGATCAAGAATTTAAATATTTCTGGGCTTAGCAACAACAGTGTAAGGTGGAAGAGAGAGCCCTGACAGCTGAGCTGGCTGGGCAGGGCCTCGTCTCCCTCACTCAGAGCTGGGGGTGAGCAAATGTTTCCCATTAATGTCTGTTTTAACACTCTGTGTGTATAAAGATAATTGTGTAGCGACGGAAGTTCCAATTGTACGTAATATAAAAATGGTGCTGTCGGAGTGCCTGGGTCCTGGTGTTTGTTGTACACTTTCCATCCCTGTGCCAGGAGGACATCTCATCATCCCCAGTCCAGGCATGGGGAAAGGCTCCTTGTGCTCTGAGCTCCATGGAAAACCATGGCTGGGGAGGCTGTGGGAAGTAGGAGGGTTTCCTCTTGGGGAAGGTGTCCCTGCCCATGGCAGGGGTGGCACTGGATGGGCTTTAAGGTCCCTCCCAACCCAAACCATTCCAGGATTCTGTGATTTCACTCCCAGACTTTTTGGGCTTTCCACCTCCCAGGTGACACAGAGGTCAAGCCCCTGAGCACAGGAGATGTTCAGTGCAACTGGAACAGCTCTCACAACCAGGGTCCTTTCTGCGTGCCCAGAGCAGCACAGGCCAATAACCCCGAGCAGAAGGAGGTCACAGAGAGAGCTGTGGAATGGTCCTGTGGGCATTCAAATTATTGATCTCCTGGAATGTCACTGATCTGTCACACTGCTCTCCCTGACCTGGGAACACCAACACACTCCAGTGCCCCACGGGCCTGACAGGAGGGGGCAGCTGAGGGGGTCAGGCTGTGCTCGCAGGGAACAGGGACAGGAGGAGAGGGAACGGCCTCAGGCTGGGCGAGGGGAGGCTCGGGGTGGACACCAGGAGCAATTTCCTCCTGGAAAGGGAGGTCAGGCCTTGGAAAGAGCTGCCCAGGGAGGTTTGGAGTCCCCATCCCTGGAGGTGTCCAAGGAGTGCCTGGACGTGGCACTCAGTGCTCTGGGCAGGGTGCCAAGGTGGGCATCGGGCACAGCTTGGGCTCGCTGGGCTGGGAGGGCTTTTCCAGCCTCAGGGATCCTCTGACCTCGGTGGGGAGAGGGCCTGTGGGATGGTTGCTGTTGGCAGCACGCTGGGAATTGGAAAGCTGGAATATTTGCCTTTTCTGGAGGGTTGGGAAGTACAGAACTCGTGACCAATCCCAGTGTTCAGTGGTTTATACTCTGTGGATGAGATGTGGATCTCTGTTGTTTAGCAATGAAGGGATTTATGCTGGAAGGAGGTGTTTAACTTTGGATTGGTTTGGCAAATCCTGGTGCAGCAATGGCTGAAGCTCTTTTGTGCCAGGCACAGGTGAGTAGCTCAGTGTTCCTCACTGTGCTCTTTAAAAGCAGGATAAAGTATCTGTTGCATTTTCTGACTCTTGTGCAGAACAAACCCTTTGAGGGACTGTTGTCCACATTTCATTGCTGGCAGGATTTTGCTGATGGTGGGAGTTCTGGGCTGGCTTCCCAAGGGAACTGTGTGCGATCGACTGACGGTGCAGTTGTGGTTCCCCTTATCGTCTCCCTTCTTCCTGTTTGAATCATTTCTGAACTTGTTGGTCAATGTCAGTTGAATTTGTTAGAGTTCAAAGCTGAGATATCCAAGTTCCTGCAAATACAAATATCAGTAGTTGGAGTGAAATCCCAGCTTTCCTGAAGGGAAGGGATGGCACAGAGCTCAGCTTGTCCAGCCCGGGTTTCTGGCAGCTGTCTGGGCAGTTGGTTCCTTCATGATTTTTGTTTTATCCTACTGTGGGTTCTTTCTTGGGGATCCTGGGAGAGACAAGGAAGGCGCAGGAGTGGAGTCAGTGCTGCTGGGGAGCTGGTAGACAGGGGAGAATGTGGAAGGCATTACTGGTTACTATTGCAAAATAAGGTTGGAAATCGAGATGTCAGTTCTGGGTCCTCGCTGCAATTGAGACCTGGAGGGGCTGGAGCGTGTCCAGGGCAGGGAACGGAGCTGGGAAGGGGCTGGAGCCCCAGGAGCGGCTGAGGGAGCTGGGAAAGGGGCTCAGGCTGGAGAAAAGGAGGCTCAGGGGGGACCTTGTGGCTCTGCACAACTCCCTGACAGGAGGGGGCAGCCGGGGGGGTCGGGCTCTGCTCGCAGGGAACAGGGACAGGAGGAGAGGGAACGGCCTCAGGCTGGGCCAGGGGAGGCTCGGGTTGGACACCAGGAGCAATTTCCTCCTGGAAAGGGAGGTCAGGCCTTGGAAAGAGCTGCCCAGGGAGGTTTGGAGTGCCCATCCCTGGAGGTGTCCAAGGAGTGCCTGGCCGTGGCACTCAGTGCTCTGGGCAGGGTGACAAGGTGGGCATCGGGCACAGCTTGGCCTTGCTGGGCTGGGAGGGCTTTTCCAGCCTCAGGGATCCTGGGATTCTGTGCTGGTTTTTTTGCTTTTCAGTTCTTCATATATGTATATAATTTATAATATAACAAGTGTGCCCGATGTGTTTGGAGATAAATAATACTCGGTCTCCATCTCTGAGCTCTTCACCCCCAGAAATAGAATCACAGAACAGCTTGGGTCAGGATGGACCTCGAAAGACCATCTGGTCCAACCTTCGGGAGGGAGAATTGGGGCCCCTGGTGTCACCTCAGTCATGCAAAATGAAACCTGTGGTTATGGAACTTGGGTGATCCATCAGCAATAAACAGCAAACTCCAATATATTCCAGTAAGGGAGAGATTTGTCTTTCCCTCAGTTTGCTTCCTGTTGTCTCTGTCTGCAGTCAATTTTGGTTTGGGTTTCAGTCTCTCAAATTTAAACACAGTTTTCTGCTCCTTCTCTCCATTCCCCCATCGTTATTTCATCTGGCTTTGGTTTTTTTCTCTCTTTCTTCTTTTTTTTTCCCCCCCCTCTGGAAGTTCTTTGGAGTAGTTTCTGCTTTCCTTGGCATCCAGCATGGGGCTGGTGTTCAGACTTCCCATTCCCTCTCCTCTTCCTCCTGTGTTCAAGGTGAAGGGGAGTCAGTTCTTTTGGAATTCTGGCAGTCTGTGGAGGAGGATCTTCCCTGAAGGGCTGAGAACTGTCAATGCTCTGCTGGTTCTGCTTGTGCTAAAAAGGAAAAGATAATATGGAAACTGCCCGGGCTGTGAGAGGGGGGACTTCAGGGAGTTCTGCTTTTGGTTTTTTCCCACTTTTTTCTTTTTTTTTTTCTTCTTTTATTTTCCTTTTTTTTTTTTTTTTTTTTTTTTTTGTTTTTTTTTTGGTTTTTTTTTTTTTGTGTTGGTTTGGTTTGGTTTTGGGTTTTTTTGTTTGTTTGGAGGGTTTTTTGTTTTGTTTTGGGTTTTCTGTTTTTACTTTTTCCTCCTTTTTTCCCTCCTCCTTTTTCCCCCTTCTTTTTTCCTCTTTTTTTTTTTTGTCCCTTTTATTTTTTCCTCAGGGTTTCCTTGCAGTCACAAAACCCAGCAGCATTGCACAGTTCTTGCCCACAGCAGAGTACAGTAAGAAAACACAGGCAAAGATAAAAGTGCTGATCTTTCAGCACTTCAGGAATACTTTTGGGAGAGCCCCAGACCTCAGGGAGCTCGTTCTGAACGCTTGGATCACTGCGCCTGGAATTTGAAACTTTGGAGGTAACACTTGGTGTGCATGGAGCAGCATCGGCTGCGCTCCCTGGCCTTGGGGACGAGGCTTTGCAGTCACGTGCTTGGCCAAATTTTGAGGAAAAAGAGTCAGGATTGTGTCCATCATTCCGTAAATTCCAACTGCTGGGGAGCCTGGCTGGCAAAAGCACCAGGGGTTTGTGCAGAGACATCTGGGGAGGGGATACAGAGGAGGTTCCCAAGTTGGAAGCCAGAAGAGAATGTGGGAAGTGTGAAAGGGGGATGGGGAGGGGAGCAAACAGGAATTCAGACAAAAGGAAATTGTTGGTGCAAGTGAATGCCTTTTCTTAGGGATATTGATAAATTTCTGCCGCTGTTCAAGCAGCCTAAATTATTCTCCTTCTGATTCTGTTCCCTTTGCCTTTCTGCTGTTGCCTGGAAGACACGAGTGGAATCTCACAGGACAAGAGGCCGTCGCTCATTGTTGTGCGGCTCCGGTGCTGGTCATTGTCCCTTGGCTCAGGCAGCTCATGTCAGGCTTTGTGTGCAGCAAGAAAAATGTTTTTCCTTTTCTCTGTCCAGATTAAATTTGGAGCCTGTGTAGTTGCTTTGTTTGCAGAGCCAGCGGTGCTCTCCTGGAGGCTCTCCCGCCCTGCGACGGCACCTTCGGCACTTGGTGCTCCTCAGATTTGGGGCTGGGCTGGGCAAAGCAGCCTGGAAATGGAGTTTAATCTTTATAACGTATTTGCTTTAAACAAAGGGACCCTGAGCAAGGCAGTGCATTTTCTGTCAGCAATAAAAACCAGATTGCTGACAATGTTGGGTTTCAACAGTTGGAAGTGGAGCCAATTTCCGTCCTAAGGAGGAGCAGGGATTGTAACACTCAAGAAAGTCATGGAGCCTTGAGCAGCATCCCTGGGATCTGAGTGAGCTCTGTCCTTCCCTCCATCACTGACAATTTATAAATAAAGGCTGGTTTTGAGGCCATTCTTAAAGCAGAACTGAAATGTAGCTGTTTGCTGGTAGGAAGATGCCCTCATGGATGCACAGGGAAGTGCAAAAATGAGACACTGAGTTCTGTAAGTCACAGTTGGTGTGGAAAGTATTGATACAATCCTGCTTCTTCACTGCTTTTCTTTTTTTTTTTTTGGCTGTAGTAATTAATCATACAGAAAATATATGGAAAATGGAAGATACTGTGTTTGAATATCTGTTTATTTTTTTGCTTTTCCAGGCATCTATTAACAAGCTAAAAGTGACAGAACCATGGCTCAGTTTCCAACACCTTTTGGGGGTAAGTGGTTTCTGGTGTGTTCTGAACTGTTCCTACGTGCAAAAACTTGGCATAAATGTGTTCCTTTCCAAGAGTTTTCTTTCTGGAAGTGTTGGTGCAGAGTGCATCTCTCTGAGCTGAGAGTTTCTCTGATTCATGATGGCTTTGCACACACCTCTCAGCCAACAGCACAGCAGGGCAGCATCCCTGTGTCCTGTACTGATCCCTTCCAGCCCCACACCCTGTCCCTGCAGGGCACATCCAGGCCACTCAGCCCCTACCAGTGTGGCACCACCTCGTTCTGCTCCACTGGAGAAATGCAGATGCTTTTTCCCTTTCAGCGTTCCTGGACTTTGTAATTGCTAAAAGGTCCAGCAGATGCCTTTGGGTGCTACCACTTCCAGTTTTCCCCTTGTTGTCCCATCACCCACGTTTAGATTAGAACAAAAGTGGCAGATTTTTTAGCTTTTCATTTACAACAGGGGAAGTTGCAGCATCTGGAACTGCAGTGAAAAACCCAGGATGGGCCCTGGCAGTGCAGTAGGGACAGTATTTTTGCTATTCATATGAAATCACAGAATCCCAGACTACTTTGGATTGGAGGGACTTTAAAGCTCATCCCATTCCCCCCCTGCCATGGCAGGGACACCTTCCACTGTCCCAGGCTGCTCCAAGCCCAGTGTCCAGCCTGGCCTTGGGCACTGCCAGGGATCCAGGGGCAGCCACAGCTGCTCTGGGCACCCTGTGCCAGGGCCTGCCCACCCTCCCAGGGAAGGATTTCTTCTGTATAACTCACCCAAATTTCCCCTCTTTGAGCCTGAACCCATCCCTGCTTGTCCTGTCACTCAGTTCCTGATGAACAGTCCCTCTTCCTTGTAGGCCCCTTCAGATCCTGGGAATACATTTGGGAGTTCAGTTGTGCAGCTGATCTGCAGAAGGATTACAAAGATAAATGTCAGTGCTGAGACTGCTCTGGTTCCATGTAAATGTTGCATCTCTTCAGGGCTTTTCTCTGGGCAGGGTCAGATGGGATACTGGGGAGGAATGGGGTGCCTTTGCAGTTAAAAGAACTGGAATTTCAGCTGTGTGTGCTCTGGGGAACAAGTGACCTCCCACCCTTGGGTTGTCTGCAGAGGCCCAGAATGATATAATTACACTCAGAAATAAAAAGAGGGTATTTTTTAGATAATGTTTCCTAATGTCATTTCTCCATTTCTTTTGAACCAGGCAACCTGGATATCTGGGCTATTACTGTGGAGGAGAGAGCAAAACATGACCAACAGTTCCATAGTCTGAAACCAACAGCTGGATTTATCACTGGTAAACAAACAGTTTTCACTTCTAGTTTTGTTTAATCTTAACTAGTGAGCCTAAATGCATAAAGAGCTGCCTGGGAGACATATGGGCATAAGAATTAGAAAATTTGAACAGGTATTTCTTATTTTATATCCCATTGTTCAAATGCCTTTCCACATCAGCCCCAACTGTTCTGTTATTTTCTGATATTTTCTCTTCCCCATCCTGCTGTGGAAGGGAAGGGAGTGATGGGTTTGTCTGTGCCTGGGGTCAGCCCACCCCACTAATATTGTGATGGATAAAAGGTCTGATTAAATAAAGATGTGTCAATTTAACTGAAATCAGGTTTAGAAATTCAGTTTGTAAAGCGCTGACATCAGCGTGGTCGACCTCTTGGAAAGATCTAAATGCAAAACTGATTGAAGCAGTGGGAAGCAAAGCTCCAAATCAAGGAATTGCACTGATCCTACTAAATTTTCATCAAACTTTGGTCTCAAAGGCAAATGGAGGCCTCCTCTTTGTTTCTGTTTTGTTACATTGAATTTTCTTAGTGCTTTGTAAATGGTCATCGGTCATGGAATGGGTTGGGCTTCTGTTGCAGATATTTTTGCCTCCTGGTTCCCCCCATTCCCTCTGCCAGCTGTTTGGAGCTGTAGCTGAAGCCATGTCCTATTTATTTTACAGGTGATCAAGCCAGGAACTTCTTCTTCCAGTCTGGGTTACCTCAGCCAGTGTTAGCACAGATATGGTGAGTGTGGGGGTGGGACACAGGGGTGTTCGTGGGACACGCTGGGGTGGGGCTGAATGCAGCTGGAGCCGGGCTCTCCTGGGGTTCCCCAGGCTCAGGGTTGGGCCCGGGGCTGCTCACGGTGTGTGTGGCTGATCTGGATCCAGGGCTCCCTCAGGCAGTTCCTGGACAGCGCCAGGCTGGGTGGGCGTGGATGTGCTGGAGGGCGGGAGCTCTGCGGGGGCATCTGGACAGGCTGGGACTGTGGTCAGTGGGCTGAGGGTCAACAAGGGCGAGTTCTGGGTCCTGCCCTGGGGTCACACCAACCCCGTGGAACGCTCCAGTCTTGGGGGAGAGGGGCTGGAAAGCTGGGCAAGGCCCTGGGGGTGCTGGTGACGGTGGCTGGACAGGAGCCCAGGGGTGCCCAGGTGTCCCCAGGTGGGCAGGAGGCCGATGGCCCCCGGGCTGTCCCAGCAGATGGCATTTTGGAAGTTGGCACCTTCAAACCCTCGTTTCAAACTGCTGAATGCTTTCAGCTCTATTAAAACTGGACTGATACAATTGCTCAGCACAGTACTTAGTATTAAAAATCTGCTAATGGGAGACCCTAGGCAAGACCTGGAATATTTGTTTCAAAAATGAAGATTGACATAGACTGTTTCCATTGGAGTTGGAGTCAAAGCTTGAAAGCTGGAAATTTTTGTCACTCCTTGGTGAGTTCAGCCAGATCTAAATCTGCTGCCTGTTACACAGCACAGACATTCCTACACTGCTGGATTTTCCTGCGGGAATGAAGGTGCTTCTGCTCCAAATTCTTTGACCCTGCCAGACCTGGCCCAGCAAGTGGAGTGCCAGGACCCAGGGAATGGCTTCCCAGTGCCAGAGGGCAGGGCTGGATGGGATATTGGGCAGGAATTGTTCCCTGGGAGGGTGGGCAGGCCCTGGCACAGGGTGCCCAGAGCAGCTGTGGCTGCCCCTGGATCCCTGGCAGTGCCCAAGGCCAGGTTGGACACTGGGGCTTGGAGCAGCCTGGGACAGTGGAAGGTGTCCCTGCCATGGCAGGGGGGGAATGCGATGATCTTTAAGGTCCCTCCCAACCCAATCCATTCCATGATTCTGGGATTCTATGATTATTCATGATTTGCATTAATAATATTCCTACCAACACACATTTTGGTGCTAGACGGAGAGAATTAAAACTGGTTTTCATTCTAAATTGGTAAAGCAGCAGAGGGATGGAGAGCTTTGGAGAAATCTGTTATCTTTTCCTCTGTGAACTCTTTTGAGAGGGAGTTTACTGCCATTACAAAAACTTTCTGGTGCAGTAAGGACTGTTAAAGGCAGAATTTTGCTCAGATTGGAAAAAGAGGAGAATTATTTTATTGCTTTGGAAATCTGCTTGCCAAGATCTACTTGCCTTTTAATTAGAGAGCTTATTTTCTTTTCTAATTATCTTCGTCTTACGAATATCAAAGCTGGACTGGTTGTCTTATTTGCTGAAGACTCAGTGAGTGTTCAAATGTCCCTTTGGAACTTCTCTTGCCTCTGAATTAAACAAGGAAAGAAGTTTTGTCAAACAAGACATCCTTTCTCCAAAAATCTTCCATAGGCATTGGCTTTAAATAGGTGTTAACAAAACCAAACAGTTGTAAATAGTCTGACTAAGGATCTCTTCCTCTCTGAATTATTCAGTTTTCCAGGCTCTTGAGAGGAAGGGAATCATTCCACTCCCTCTGGAGTTGTCATAGAGACAAGACCTGCACATTTTTGTTAATGAAGCTGAACTAAAACTTATTCAAGCTGCTTTTCTAAATCATAAAGCAGCTCATGGACATTCCTTTCTCTCTGTCTCTCTTATTTTTTCAATCATCTCTGTATTAAGAAAAGTAAATATTGAAGTAAAAATCTTTATATAGATCCTTGAGTACTTTAGAGGGGGAGTTCTGAAGTAATGAGCCCAAAATCTCTGAGAGATGGGAGCTGCAGAAAAGTGCTCTTCCGTCAGTATTTACTCCTGGAATGGCTGGGTTGGGGTTTTTGTAGGTAGCATTTGATTGTTGCTGGGAGAGAAGGGGAGGTACGGGAGTCCTTAAGGAAGGAAGGTTGTAATTCTGGGTTAGAGCAGCTTGTAAAACTCTGGAATTAATTTTCTGATCCGAGAAATCCCAGAATCCCAGGATGGTTTGGGTTAGGAGGGACTTTAAAGCCCATCCAGTGCCACCCCAGCCATGGCAGGGACACCTCCCACTGTCCCAGGCTGCTCCAAGCCCCAGTGTCCAGCCTGGCCTGGGACACTGCCAGGGATGGGGAGTCCATAAGGAAGTGTCTGTATGGATGTCTGTGTGTTGTGTTTTGGAAGTGTTTTCCTATTCTCGATCGTTCCACTGATTTTAACTACAGTTGATTGTTGTAATGTGAGCCAAGCCTGGCCTGTGTTTCCTAAAGGATCCCTCACAGCTGGAGGGACACGAGGAATAAATCTGATCAATCCCTCATTTCTGTGCTCATCAAAGCTTCCCCAGAATTCACAGTCCTTCAAGGCAGCAGCTCCCTGGTTTTTAGCATTGAGAATTCCTGTGTGCCTTGTGCTCCTCAGTCAAGGAAAGAAAACTCTCTGGGACCTCAGTGAGCAAATGAGTGAAGTATTATGGTCTGCCATGACAGCTTCTGTGCTTTTCTACCCTTTACCAGCTCCAGACTCCTCCAGGCTGCTGATCAATTAAGAAGCCTCTAATGAGGCTTTGAGCTGGGCCTGCAGTGGCTTGGGAGATAACTGTGCTTAAGCAGAATAATTTGCCTTTCTTCAGAGCCCTGAGCAATGCGGGCCTCAAAGAGCATCTTCCGTGTGGCCTGGCCCTCTGGAATGGAAGGAGAGCTGAAATAATCAATGCCGGGTGTTCTCCAGGCATTTGGAGTTACTTATTTTGTCAGGACAGAGCCACTGGGTGACTTCCCTGTTCCTGACATCCGCTTCCCTCCCAGCCTTCCTGAATCCGTGTCCAGGGGTGGGCAGAAGTGGGGGTAATTCTGGGAGCTGTGACTTCCTGCACACACATCGATGGCGTGACTGAGGCCAGAGAGCAACTGATTGCTGCTCACTGCTCATGGCTGAGCTTGGAACACAGTCTGGGACTGTGTAATCCCATATGGGAATGTCCAGCTAAATCAGTCCAGGTTTGGGAACTGCACAGAGATTGCTTGGCTTAACACGGTGCTGGTTTCATGGATAGATGGTTCGTGTGCTAGTTACAGCACATTTGATGGGAAATCTGCCCGTGTTCAGTTTCTGCACCTCAGAAATGCAAAAGTAATCAAGCTGGCTTTTCATTCTGCGGAAAAGATGAGAGAAAGGAGGAGGAAAAGATCCATGGAGAAGGGATTTGTCAGCACCTGAGCCGTGGGGTGGTGCTGAGCCCACTGCAGCTCTTGGCATTAGATACAAACACAGGCCTGGTGTACAAAATATAATAAATATTTAGTCAGTGTTTAATCCATTTACTCTGCACTGGTTCCAGCCAGACCACAAATGAAGCAAATGCAAGGACACCACATTTTCCCAATTTCGTTAGGAGCAGAAATTAGTGAAATTAGGTTTGCTGGCAGGCCCTCCCTGCATTTCAGGTGCTGTTTACTCCAAAGCAGCACAGTAAAATCCAGCAGCCTGACACCAGCTTCTGCAACTAGAAATGAAAATGTGTCCTATTTTTGCAGGAAGATTTTGTCACACAAAAGCTGCTTTTTCTTTCCATGCTATAAAACTGGAGAAATTCTGGGGGGTGCAGAGAACTCTTTGCACTGAAATTTGTGCTGGTAATTTCAATAATGAAGCTGTTGGTGTAGAGTAAACGAGTTCACAGAAGGTCAGATGTTGAATGAAAAACTACAGCTGCTGATGTGAATTGGAGTTCAATGAGAGCAATGACACTGGTGCACATCAGAGTTTCTGATTGCTGGGCAATTCATGTTCTCCCATGTAGGATGCAAAGGTTTGCTGTGTCCCTGCAGGAAATGGAGAATGGAGGTTCCTACAGGGTGATCTTTACTCTTCCTGCATTTTCCTGGCCATGGATAAAACCCACTGGGGGTCTGTCTGTGCTTATTAATGGAAAAGTTTATGTTTTATAAATCAAAGTATTTGCAGATGTAGAAGCCACTGGTAAGACTATTATGGGACAGTCTGGGGGAGCTGGGGGTGCTCTCCTGGACAAGAGAAGGCTCCAGGGAAACCTCACAGCCCCTTGCAGGGCCTGAAGGGGCTCCAGGAGAGCTGGAGAGGGACTGGGGACAAGGGCTGGAGGGACAGGACCCAGGGAATGGCTTCCCAGTGCCAGAGGGCAGGGCTGGATGGGATATTGGGCAGGAATTGTTCCCTGGGAGGGTGGGCAGGCCCTGGCACAGGGTGCCCGGAGCAGCTGTGGCTGCCCCTGGATCCCTGGCAGTGCCCAAGGCCGGGCTGGACACTGGGGCTTGGAGCAGCCTGGGACAGTGGGAGGTGTCCCTGCCCATGGCAGGGGTGGCACTGGATGGGCTTTGAGGTCCCTCCCAGCCCAATCCAGTCTGGGATTCTGTGATTCAGCATCCTTCAGGCACGGGTGCAGCACATACTTTTAAGGATATCAGTATCTAAGTCTCAGTGTCCTCTCCAGACTTTCTTTAAATGCTGCTTCCAGATTTTAATTTCTGTTATTTAGCCCCCTAACATCCAAACTGATGGATTAAGGCAGCTACACCACTGAAAATCCTTTCTTAGGAGTACTGGAGAAGTTTGGAGTGTCTCTGATGCTGCTGGGGATCTAAACCTGTGCCAGTCCCTGCTGGGATCTGCCTCTCAGTGGAGGTTTTTAAGTGTTGGGGGTTTTTTTTGGAGTGGAAGGATTTCCATTTTGCCACTGCCTTTACCTGGCTGTCTCCTTGTGTATCAGTTATAAATAGGTGTCAATTCACTGGGGTACTTTTGGGATAACTTTCCATCGAGTTGCACAAAAACTTTCTTTGAGAGGGATCTGTTCAGAAATGAAGCTCTGGTTCAGCCACACTGCCCAGGGCCATCGTGTTGGCACACCCATGACATATAAATAAATGCATGAACTTCAAAATCTGTATTATTCCAGTGCTAAAATCTGTACTTAATTCTTCAAACAAACACAAAGAAATAAGCACAATGTCTAAAAGTAAGTTTACAGCTAATTCTGTTATTTATGTGCGTTTACTCTGGGGTTTTTTGGTGTGCAGTGGCAGGAACTGACAGTCTTCTTCCTGCCTCTCTCCCCACAAGCTCCCACCCCTATTCCCTGCTGAGCTGGGTTTTCTTAACTAGCAAGGGAAGGAACAAAAAGCAGACTGTTTAAGTCAGGCTCCTTTCCCTGAAAGCCTATTCAAGGCCTAGGCTCAATGTTTCATCTTGAGTGCTATTGTTTAATTGAAAACACATTTGCACACTCGAAGATGGAGCGGTGCTGAGGGGAGTCACAGATTTAAAGAATGTTTTATTTTAAGTGTAGCTAAAGTACAGATTTGCAAAGTCAGTGATTTGCTTCTGTGGTGCTGTTTGAGGACCCTGTGCTTTCCCTGGTGGGATTTTGCAAAGTTTTTGTACGGCTACATTTGTCCTTCTCTGGATGCTTCGTTGTTGTTCCTCCAAGAGTTGAAAAGCAACTTAAAAATTATTTATTAATCATCCCAGGAAAGAAATCAAGGAGCTCTAAGTTTAAATAGTGTCTTATTTTTAGCCTGACATAATCTTGGGTGGAAATTAGTGAGAATTCCAGGATCCTTGAGGTTGGAAAAGCCCTCCCAGCCCAGCGAGGCCAAGCTGTGCCCGATGCCCACCTTGGCCCCCTGCCCAGAGCACTGGCACTCCTTGGACACCTCCAGGGATGGGGACTCCAAACCTCCCTGGGCAGCTCTTTCCAAGGCCTGACCTCCCTTTCCAGGAGGAAATTGCTCCTGGTGTCCAACCCGAGCCTCCCCTGGCCCAGCCTGAGGCCGTTCCCTCTCCTCCTGTCTCTGTTCCCTGCGAGCAGAGCCCGCCCCCCCCGGCTGCCCCCTCCTGTCAGGGAGTTGTGCAGAGCCACAAGGTCCCCCCTGAGCCTCCTTTTCTCCAGCCTGAGCCCCTTTCCCAGCTCCCTCAGCCGCTCCTGGGGCTCCAGCCCCTTCCTCAGCCTTGAGTATGCATACCTGTGTGAGCCTGCTCCTAGGGCAGGGCCTGAAGTTCCTAATTCCAGAATGTGACTGTGAAAATGGTGTGTTTTGCAGGGCTCTAGCTGACATGAACAATGATGGGAGGATGGATCCCTTGGAGTTTTCCATAGCTATGAAACTCATCAAACTGAAGCTCCAGGGTTACCAGCTCCCGGCCACGCTGCCGCCTGTCATGAAGCAGCCGCCCCTTGCCCTGCCCGGTGCCCCAGGATTTGGTAAGATCCCTGTTTTCCTCCCTGTTTTCTTCATTGTTACCTGGGACTGCAGCAATTCCACTGTCATTTTGCAGTTTCTCCAAGAAAATTTTAGGAAAAAGTGCTTCTAAAAGCACATGGACTCAAACCCAGATGTTGAATTTGCACTGAGACAAATCGCACTGGGCTTTTACCCTGGCCCTGCTGAGCAACCTGAGCTGAGCTCCTGTTTGCTTCAGGTTTGCACTGCTCCAAGCAGAACCTGGCTCAGGTAGTAGGGCTAGTGCATCCCACAGGGCTGGAGTTCTGGTTTAAACTGTTGGCATTACTGGGTCTCCAGCTTTGGCAAGATCAGCTCTGCTTTTCTCGAGTTTTTACAATCCCTGAACCTTCTGCTTTGATGAGCAGTGCTGCTCTGGTAGGAGCCGAACAGCTGCTGGGGGTGAAGTACTGCTAGTCACCATCATTTCTAGGAAAAGAGTAGGGAAGATGGGATGGGGAAAGGAAAATAACTAAATGAAGGTGAACCTTGTGTGTGACACCTTGGTCCTGTCGTGAGAGGTTCTTTCCCTTTCTGGTTTAGTCTTTGCTGTGACTCAGAGTTATTGGTGCCTGGGAATTATGGAATCACTGAACGGGTTGGAATGGAAGTGACCTTAAAGTCCATCCAGTGCCACCCCTGCCATGGGCAGGGACACCTTCCACTGTCCCAGGCTGCTCCAAGCCCCAGTGTCCAACCTGGCCTGGGACACTGCCAGGGATCCAGGGGCAGCCACAGCTGCTCTGGGCACCCTGTGCCAGGGCCTGCCCACCCTCCCAGGGAACAATTCCTGCCCAACATGCCATCTAAATGTCCTGAGGAAAGCAAACAGGGCCTTTGATGAACTGCTTGCAGCAGTGTGGTTTGATCCACTGTAATCCCCACAAGTTTTAGTCAGAAATAAAATTCTTTGGAAGAAAACAGACAGAGCAAATACAGGGTTAAGTGAGAAAAGGCAAAATAAAATGAACAAAACTCACAAACCCCAGCCAAATCTGTGATTCCCTTGTTCTCATTCCCTGTAGATTGATGTGAGCTGTTTGCACACCCTCGTTCTTCCCCTGGCACCACTGGCCCTCCTTAACCTCCCTGGTTCCCTGCAACTGTGCTTACCCCTCAACCTCTCATTCCTGTGCTCTCCCCATTAGCTTTGCCCTGTCTCATCCCGACAAAAGGCTGGAGCACTAATCCTGCAGCTTCTGTGCCAGCCTGGGGGTTCGTTCCTCCCTGGGGCTGCCGGTGCTGCTCCTCACTCAGTTCAAGGCACACAATTCCTTTCTTAGCAGATGCTGCTGGACTGTTTGGGGCAGTGCTGCCCCACTGTGGGGCTGACCCTGTGCCCTGTGCCCCGTTCCTGCGCCGTGCTGCCCTGGGCTGGGAGGGCTGTGCCCGGGCTGTGGGAGCTCCCCCTGAGGTGTCTGTGACTGCGCAGCCGCTGCGGGCGCCGTCTCGGGTGTGCGTCAGAACCAACCTGTGCTTTTCTCGCCCGTAGGTCTCGGGGGCATTGCCAACATGCCATCCCTCACCACTGTGGCCCCGGTGCCCATGGCATCCATCCCAGTCGTGGGGATGTCCCCCCCGCTGGTGTCCTCTGTCCCTGCAGCCGTCCCTCCCCTGGCTAACGGAGCTCCTGCTGTCATCCAGCCCCTGCCTGCTTTCGCTCACCCCGGTACGCTGCTCTCACTCTCTGTCTCCTGCTCCTAACAGCTCCCCTGCCATTTCTTTGGGACACATGGAATTAGCCACTCCGAGTGATGCCTTTGGGGAAGGACTGTGCTTTGCTTTAGCCCACTTGGCACACTTGGAGAAGAGCTAAAAGAAGGAATGCGGACATGGCCTCCCGCAGGAGTCCCTCGTGGTGAGAAAATAAAACAGCACTTGGAGAAATGAACTTGCCAGGAAACTGTTGCTTGGAAATTGGGCCTCTCCTGCCTCTTTATAGCTACTGAAGTGCTGCTGTTTGTTAGGGTGACTTTAATGCTGAACTACGTATGGTTTCTAACATTTATCAAAAGATAATTTGGTATCAACAGGATTTCCATAAAGCCATGGAAGTAGAAAGACACGAGGGAAGTGCCCTTGTGTTTCCCCCTGTCCTGCTGGACTCTCTGATCTTTATATTGTTAAAGAGTTCCCATCAGACCCACAGTGCTTGTACTTGATGTAGGAGCTGAATGAATGTCTCGGGAATTGCCCATGTGAATAGCAATAAATCCCTGTTTTCTCTCTTCCCAGCCACTTTGCCAAAGAGTTCTTCCTTCAGCCGGTCCGGGCCGGGAGCACAGCTCAACGCGAAGCTGCAAAAGGCACAATCCTTCGACGTGGCCAGGTGGGGCTGGGGCAGGGAGGGGCAGCCGGGGGGGTTGGGTCCCCAGGGTTGGAAAAACTCCTTCCCTTTCACGGCGTGGTTGTCTGGAATAATAGTTCTGGCAGGAAACTGTTCTGCACAGGTACCACTTCAGCGTTTTGTGGGGTGCTGTGGCTTTACAGGGAATGCTTCAGGAGCAGGGAACCATGGAAATGAAATGATTAACTGCTAACAATGCTGACACCATCTTCATTTAATTTTTAGAACAGCATTTGCCTCTGTAAACATAACCTGCATCGTGCACAGACACTCCTGGTACTGTGAAAACAAGACAAGTAATATGTTATCTAAAATTAGCAACTCCAGGGTAATTACTAAAAGCAAAATATTTAATAGTCTCATATTTTAAATGCACTCCCATCACTGCTCTTCTATGTTCAAGTTCTGCATGGAAAGTCATTTAAAGGGCTTTTAGATGATTCCAAGGCCTAGAAAAATGCCTGATTGGGCAAAAAGAGTTTTACTCTGGTTTAAAAAAATGGATCTAACAAACTAAAACTTCCTTAGAGGAGGGAGGAGAGGGATTTCCCAAAGTCTCTATAAATCAGCTGTCTCACAGATCTATGGCACAGGGTTTCTTTGCAAGAGGAAAATGGCTTGGAACACAATTTAATGGTTGGTTTTATTTTCATTTCCTTCTGCAGGCTTGTCTATTGCCCTGCTGTTAGATAAGTGACACTACTCATTATTGGCAAATAATTAAAAGTCTTTCAGAACAATTAATTTTCTCTCTGAAATCTAAACCTGCCAGGAACAGAGTAGGGATGCTGTGATATAATTTATGTGTGACACAGAAGTAAACTTAATGTGTGAAACCCCCAAATCCAAGAAAACTGAGGAGGAATTCCTATGGGTAAAAATTCAATATTTAGCCTTTTTTCTTATTTCATCATTGAAGGGGCAGCTTTTTTTTTGCTTTGCTCCCATGAAAGGGTATTATTAAAGCTCAAAAGTTTGGAAATCAAAAGTAGAAATAGAGATAGTGGTTTGTGTCTTTTCATGTGGGAATGATTTATAAGGTCAAAAAAAGGACAAAGTTTGAATGTGCCTAAAGGCAGAAAAACTCTGCTCCTTGTTTTTTAGAATCAAGACTTCTCAGCCTGGGAAATTAGAGCTGCAAATCAACTCAAGCTGAATTAAAACTGGGAATATTACATTCCTCACTTGAGTTCCATTATGAGAAACTTTACATTCAAGTGTGGCTTTTTCACACCTTTTTTCTACATTTCCAGTATATTTTACATTTGTTTTCCTTCACCAGCTTATGAATTATTTGGCTAAGAGAAGCAGTTAAAGGCAGAGTAAAATGGGATGTTATTCTGCATTTCCTGTTACATGTTTAGGTAAAAGCTTGTAGCTCCTCTGAACAGTTTAAGTTGTTTCATTCTCTGCCAGTAAAGAAAAAAGCAAAACTCTTAGGAAAAAAACGTCTTCCAAGAGACTGAATTGCGAAAAATATTTGCAAACAAGAGGTCAAACCTGTGGTGGTTTCAGGAATAGCAGGGAATATTAGATCATGGAATCACGGGATGGTTTGGGTTGGGAAGGACCTTAAACTCAACCAGTGCCACCCCTGCCCTGAGCAGGGACACCTCCCACTGTCCCAGGCTGCTCCAAGCCCCAGTGTCCAGCCTGGCCTTGGGCACTGCCAGGGATCCAGGGGCAGCCACAGCTGCTCTGGGCACCCTGTGCCAGGGCCTGCCCACCCTCACAGCAAAATTGGGAAAAAGAATGATTTCAGGCGTAAAACTTGATCTCAGTGCAGCACTTCAGCCTCTCGTGAGGGGGCTGAGGCCCTGGCACAGGTGCCCAGAGCAAGTGTCCAAGGCCAGGCTGGACACTGGAGCTGGGAGCAGCCTGGGACAGTGGAAGGTGTCCCTGCCCAGGGCAGGGGTGGGATGGGATGGGATGGGCTGTAAGGTCCCTCCAGCCCAAACCCTTCTGTGATTTTATGACTCTGTGATTGTTGCCATTACCTTCCTGAGATGAAATTTCCAATTATCCCTGTTCTCCCCGCTGTCCTTGCAGCGCTCCTGCCGTGGCAGAGTGGGCTGTGCCTCAGTCCTCACGGCTCAAGTACCGGCAGCTCTTCAACAGCCACGACAAAACCATGAGTGGACACTTGACAGGTACTGGAACAGCTTCTGTTGTGTCTCCTTGTTTCGAGCTGTAAGAGGCCAATTTAATGCCACTGAGGATGTTGTTCACATAGTAAGAGACTCATCAGTGTTCTTCTGTTTGAGTCTCCCAAGTGCTTAATGCTCTTGTTTAGAAGCAAATATTCGTCGTAGCTGGGATCATTTTATCACCGTCTTTCCTTTATTTTCTGCAAAGTTGACCCTGGGAGATGTTTCTGGAAGAGGGCACAGTGGGTTCTGTGAAAACTGGTGCAGCCATTTCCGGTGCTTGGTTCACCCACTGCTGACAGCAGTGTCCACTTCCAGGGAGAGACTAGACTGGTCCCCTGGCTTGATTTTACCGGTTCTGGTGCATCTCTTTGTGGTTTAGAGCTTTCTTGGGTTTTAATCTCAGTGGTTTGGTTGCCCAGAGCAGCTGTGGCTGCCCCTGGATCCCTGGCAGTGCCCAAGGCCAGGTTGGACACTGGGGCTTGGAGCAGCCTGGGACAGTGGAAGGTGTCCCTGCCATGGCAGGGGTGGCACTGGATGGGCTTTAAGGTCCCTGCCAACCCAACCCATTCTGGGATTCTGTGGGTGTTGTGCAGAAGGGAAGGGTTATTTCTTGGTTGTTTGGGGGAGTCAGGTTCCTGCTGGTCACATCTCTTGCTTATTTTGTTAATATTTGTTTCCCTTTTAGGTCCCCAAGCAAGAACGGTTCTCATGCAGTCAAGTTTACCCCAGGCTCAGCTGGCTACAATATGGTAAAATAAATGTTTCCATTTCCATCAAAACACAAACTGTTCTGAAACCTCTGCACTGGAGTCCGTGGGGTTTTCTCCATTTCCAGTGTCACTGATAAATCACACGTTGCTCTTTTTCATGTGTGACTTTATAAACAAAACCTGCACTTCTATGTCTTTATTAATATTATTCCACAAGAGTACCAGGAGCATCTTTTGTGTGATGGTTTGGGAGTCGGGGTTCAATGCTGGGTTTTTAGGCAGATGTTCAGCATCCTGGGCCTTCCACATCCCCTGATACAGCATCAGGGAAACACTTACCTTTGCACAGGTGGGAGAACAGGAAACTTAACCCAA
This sequence comes from Rhagologus leucostigma, assembly GCA_013397725.1. Taxonomy (NCBI): domain Eukaryota; kingdom Metazoa; phylum Chordata; class Aves; order Passeriformes; genus Rhagologus; species Rhagologus leucostigma. Next base: position 56,989 of record VZTD01005989.1, read on the forward strand.
ACCACACTTTGTGGAGTTTCTCTGCCTTTTCCATGAGTTTGGGAGGGCTGATTTCCCAGGGGCTGGAGCTACAGACCTTTACAATAATGGATTTTAAAAGGATTTGTTTCAGCTTCCCTTTTGCCTACCAACTTGTTGTTTGCTGAACTTTATTATGTTTTTATTGCCCCATGGAAAGTTGTTCCTAATTAACTTCTATCCTTTAGGAATGTTTGCTTGAGAAGCATTGGAGCTGGCCCAGGGGCTCAGTGTGAGGATGGCAGTGCTGCAGTCGCTCTGACAAGGCCATTCAGCTGCACTTGTTCTCTTTGCAAAGCACTGGGAGTTGGGTTATAAATTAAAAACCACTCTTTCCTTCTCTGTTTCCTAACAGAGGGATAAAATTAAATCAGCCCAGTCCCCCAGCAGATGATTAACCAAGAAATGCTCTGCTTTTGCCAGCCTTGGAGTGCTGGTGTGGGCAGGCAGCTGCCACCAGCTCTCTCCAGGAGCTCCAAACAGGGCTGGCTCAGCTGGGGACATTCACAACTGCCAACCCACTGAGATAAGGAATGGAGTTAGAGCTCTTGTCCCTTTCCTGAGCCCTGCTCTGTGGCTGCTGCTCTCTGGGACAGAGTTTGTCAACGTGTGCTGGGGCTGAAATCCCTCACTGGGATTTCACACAAAGGGAAGAGTTGATGCTCAGCCTGTCCTGGGAGTTCCTAAGCCGGGTGTGGACCCAGCTGATAAGATTCTTTGCATGGTACATTCTCAGTCTCGTGGCTTGTTCTGTGCTCCAACCCGAGGAGTTCAGTGACACAGGTGTGGATCAAGCGAGGCTGTGATTGTCTCCCAAATTTAAATCCCACGACGAAGTCCTGTGCCTTGGGACACCATAAGAATTTATCACTTATTTCCCTTTGATTTTCCCAGCATGCTGGAGAAACAAATCCTGAGCTGGAAGGGACCCACAGGGATCATCCAGTCCCACCCCTGGCCCTGCCCAGACCCCCAGCAATCCCACCCTGGGCATCCCTGGCAGCGGTGCCCAAACGCTCCTGGAGCTCTGGCAGCCTCGGGGCCGTGCCCATTCCCTGGGGAGCCTGGGCAGTGCCCAGCACCCTCTGGGGGAAGAACCTTTCTTTCCCTGCTCTCCAGCCTGAGCCTGCCCTGGCCCAGCTCCAGCCGCTCCCCGGGTGCTGTCCCTGGCTGTTAATTTTATCCAACACCACCTTAACAGGAGTAAAAGCATTTGTGCCTCTGTTGGAGCTCTGCTTTGGGGCCATCCAGAGATATTACTCCACAATTTTTAATATGTGCACAGTGCCAGGGTGGATTTGTGCTTGTCAGGACTAGAACATCAATAGCTTTGATTTCACTGCCAGTGGGTGCTCTGGAATGTGAGATAGGAGCCTGCAGGGAGGAAGGAGACCAAACCAAAAAGTTCTGCCAAACATCTGAGCTGGTTCGTTTGGGTGTTCAGGAGGTGTTCAAGAGAACTCCACTGGTTAAAGTTCCTTTTCTGGCACGTGCTCCAGGCAGCACTCAGAGCAGGTGAAGGACGAGCCATGGCTGCAAGGCTGGGTTTAAGGCAGACAGCCATGGGAAATGGGGGAAATAGGGAAGCATTTGGGGTTTGCTTTCCATTTGTTCTGAAAAAGCAAAGTAGTGTGGAAAAAATAGTGAAAAAATTGAATGAATTTGGAGCTGTATATGTTGAAACAATGCCTTTGAACAGCAATTTTTAATATTTAATAATTTCCTCTCTTTGTCCCTTCCCTTTAACAAGGAATCTCTCTGACATTGATCAAGATGGGAAGCTGACAGCTGAGGAGTTTATCCTGGCTATGCACCTCATTGATGTAGCAATGTCTGGTCAGCCACTGCCACCTGCACTGCCTCCAGAGTACATCCCACCTTCATTCAGGTACCTGCTCCTCCCTTGGGAATCCCACTCCCGAGTTTTGTATTTCATTTGGGAAAGTTCTGTCAGTGCAAGGTACAGGACACTGAGCAGTGCCCCCTCACCTTCTGCCCTGTAAGAACAGGGTTTGGGTGGATGTTTATGCTGGCACACCTTCCAAAACTTGCTCATTCTGCCCATAGATATTTAGATTTAAGTTCAGGCTTATACTCCTGTAGAGCAATTGGAATGTATTGGAATTCCAAACCTTCTATGGATTTGCACTGTGCCACATCCAGACCTCTTTTGGTACAGCTGGATTTGGGACCAGTGGGGTCACTCCTTACTTCTCTTGCTCCGTTTCACTTTTTTGTGGAGAAATAGATGGGAAGACAGTAACAGCAATGGAAATAAATGTTTGCATACCATGTTCTTCAGATATCCTCCTGAAGAGCTCCAATTTTTGTGTATTCCACTTGGGATCTTGCTTTTAGCTTGACTATAGTGAGCTCTTCCTCTGTGTCTGCAATTTTTGCTGTAGTTAGGTCAGCATTTCCCCAAACCCACAGTGGTTGGGGAAAAATCTCTCCCCAGGTGAGAGAACTTGGGGACAGGGTTGAACCCATCTGGAAGCTGCATGGAGAACTTGGGACTGGGTTTCTCAGCTCACCAGCGAAGTGCTGGGATCCTGGAAAATCCTGGTCTCCTGAGGCAATGCCTGAGTGAGACCCTCTGGGCAACGCTCAGTGAACATTGAGTACCATTAAATGTTACATCATTGCATTTAACTTGATCTCATCATTAAATCATGAATGATTTGGGCAGGCCTGGGTTCTGTTAAGCACCTGCCATTCCTGTTTCCTTGGCAGAAGAGTCCGCTCTGGCAGTGGGATTTCTGCTGCCAGTTCAGTGTCTGTAGACCAAAGGTTACCAGAAGAACCAGCATTGGAGGAAGAACAGCAGCAACTGGAAAAGAAATTACCAGGTGAGCAAGGGAAAACAGGGATATTTAGCCTGCTGTTCCCACAGGGAGGTTCCCATCAGGTCACAGCCTGGGAGGTCGCACAGGCTGACTGAGAAATGTTGTCTTTCCAGAGCAGTTTGGGACATGACAGAGGCACAACCAGGACATTGCTGGGTCCAGCTCGTTCCTGACTGTTCCCTGATCCTTGGGGTTGGTGACACTGGAGATGGGAAAAGCCTTCAGGCTCCTCATCTCCTGCACTCCCCACACAGGCAGCAACCTTTGCAGCCCTGGCACTGGACTGTGAGGAAAAATTCCTGCTGCCTTCATCCTCTGGTGGAGCAAAGCTTGGCTGAGGTGCTCTGTGAAAGATCCCACTATTCCCACAGAGACCTGTTTCCTTGGAGTGTGTGTAACAGTGTGGGGCTTTATACAGATTTCAGCAGTTCCAGGAAGAGAACTAAAGGAAGAGGGAGGGGATTGGCAGCTGGAAAGGGGGACAAACTTGGAAAGACAAGAGTTCAGCTGGTTCAGCAGGTGTTGGGCCGATGTGTCCAACCCTGTGTGCACACTTGGAAGGAAATGTGGGCTCTCCCTGGCCTTGCATCCCAAAAATGTCATGTTGGCCATGCAAGGGAGAGAAATCCAGACTTTGGGCTGTGGGAATGGGACACAGAGGGTGAAGTGAAAGAATCGTTCGGAGGGAGGGGCCGAGGAGTGAGGAACAGGGGAAGGAAGGACAATCCCGGGGACTGCAGAGGGATGTCAGGGAAGCTGTGCTGGAAGTGAGGCCATTTTTTTAGGACAGTAAGTGGTGAGGATATGGATCTGCAGGAATCCAGACTTACTGGGCTCAGCTGCTCAAGAACCTAAACCATTTATTTTCCTGACAGTAATGAGTAATTTAATGAGAATAGCAACTTTAAGTAAGTTCTGGTCATTTGCATAATGGCTTTTTGATGATGTTAGTAGCTGAATTCTTTGCCCTGCACTAATGGAAGTGTTGGCTCTTGGGCTGCTGCTGTTATCCAATGTACAGAGGAATTCCAGATTGATGTACTCACAGAGGATCAGCTGGAGAATGGTTTGTCTGAATTATCCCCACTTGCTGAGCTTTGTGGAGAAAGCTGGAGGCCTGAGGAATGGGAATGGAAATGGAAATTCCCTCCTTGGTTTGCTGAGGATGTGGGTTTGAGGGGATCAGCGATGTCAGTGCTAATGCCAAACCCCAGGCTGGCCTGTGGAGCTCAGTTATCCCTAGAGGGGAGCTGCATCCTCTCCTGCTGGAAGGCTGTTTCACTTTGCTAGGCATTCATTTGGATTTATATGGATTTCTTTGTTTTTAAGTCGGTGGCAGAGCTGAACTGTCCTTTTTGCCCCGTGTTTCCGTGCACACAGTGACGTTTGAAGACAAGAAGCGGGAGAACTTTGAGCGGGGCAACCTGGAGCTGGAGAAGCGCAGGCAGGCGCTCCTGGAGCAGCAGCGCAAGGAGCAGGAGCGGCTGGCCCAGCTCGAGAGGGCCGAGCAGGAGAGGAAGGAGCGCGAGCGGCAGGAGCAGGAGCGCAAGCGGCAGCTGGAGCTGGAGAAGCAGCTGGAGAAACAGCGGGAGCTGGAGCGGCAGCGGGAGGAGGAAAGGAGGAAAGAAATCGAGAGGAGAGAGGTGACGCAGGGGAGCACAGGGAGGGGTTATATGCCCTGGCTTTGGGGATCCAGGTGTGAGCTGGGCGCTCAGTGTGTGCCTGTCAGGGTTAGTGAGCAAACGTTTAAAGCAGGAACTGAAACTTCTGGGGTGTTAAAAGCATGGAAGGGGCAGTTATTGCTTCATTTGTCCTGTGAAATGACTGGACGAGACATTGACATCTGGGACAACATGCTCCTGACCTCTCACTTCTTTAAAAGTAATAGTTATTATTACTATTATTATTATATTTGATGTTAAGAAGTGCTTGAATGAATGAAGAAAAACTTGTGGCATTCATGATTTTCCAGGGATGTGTTCATTTCATAGAGTCCCAGAACAGTTTGGGTTGGAAGGGACCTTAAAGATCCTCCAGTTCCAAGCCCCTGCCGTGGGCAGGGATAACATTCACCAGATCAGGTAGCACCATCCAACCTGGCCTTTAATTTGTTTAAGGAAACACACCCTGGTTAACCCAAAAAGCTCTTATTTTCTCCCACTGCCAAGCAATGATAAGTTCAGCACAGAAACGCGTGGCTGTTCTTTGCAAAGCTGCAGAAGGTCTAATTTGGAGGTTGGAAAGGGATTTGAATATGTCCTGGAGAGTTCTCCAAGTCCTAATATGAAACAACCTGTTAAATCAGGAAGCTGGATCTTGGAAAACAGGGAAACAGAGGGATTTTCTGTTCAGTCACCTCTGCTGTGCAGGGAAGCATTGCAACCACTGAGCAATTTGTGTGTGCGGAGGCACAGAGCAGCTCCCAGTTTATACCAATGTTTTAATTGAACATTAGAATATGAATATCAGAAATTACAGATGTTTATTTTTGCATGCTTCAGGCTGCCAAACGGGAGCTGGAGAGGCAGAGGCAGCTGGAGTGGGAGCGCAACCGGCGGCAGGAGCTGCTGAACCAGAGGAACAAGGAGCAGGAGGACATCGTGGTGCTGAAAGCAAAGAAGAAAACCCTGGAATTCGAACTGGAAGCTCTCGTGAGTGGTGGTGGTGCAGCTCAAACACACAAGCACAGCGTGGTGGTGACTGTGCCCTGGCCGTGTTTATTTTCTATAATTTCTCTTTTAAATATGGGATAAAAGTAGTTTTTAGATCCTGACTTGCATGACCAAACATTTTGATTAAAAACAGATAAAATAGATATATTTTCTTTCTTTTAAAGAATGATAAAAGGAACCAGTTGGAGGGAAAGCTTCAGGATATCAGGTGTCGGCTGTCGACCCAAAGACAAGATATTGAAAGTACAAATAAATCCAGAGAACTCAGAATTGCAGAAATCACCCATTTGCAGCAGCAGCTACAGGTGAGAAAACGTTCTCTGATTTTATTCTTAGCCTTGAATTTTAGTAGTGCATCGATATCCTGAGCAAACTTGGGATGAGCTGTTCCTCACACTTAAAGGATCATTGTAGGTAATTTGTCATTCCTGTAAGTTACTGTCCTTCAGATGTGTCTAGGAACTGCTTTCTACACTTGGAGATGTGTCTGGGATTATCCCTTCATCCTCCTGGGCTCCTGTTGTGGGGAGCAGGAAGTGCTTTGGCTGCAGGTGTTTTTGGGGATGAGGAGAAGGAAATTTTCCAGTGTATATTTGCTGTTTGTGTGCTGGGGGAAAGAATTGACTTCACTGAAGTGACTTGCTGATGGTTTTTTTAATTATGAAAAATAAAGAACTTTCAAAATGGAACTTCCCAGTGAAACCAGGGAGTTCTTGATCTAAGCCTGGCATTTGCCCTTCTTACTGGTCTAAAATTCTCAGTGAAATTAGAGGTGGAGCTGAGTAGGTGTCTACCTTTGGTGAAAGAATATTCTTTGTAGTTTGTAAGGGTTTTCCAGTGGGTTGCAGTATTGATTTATTTCTCTTTATTAAATATTTCATATTGCTTGAAATTAATTCTTGGCTGGTCATGGGGGCTCTCAGTGGATTTCTGCCACTACAAAGAGAATCTCACACTTATGTTACGGGGCTGAGGTGTAAAACCTGGCTTGAAACTTAATCCTGCTGTTCCATCCCAGCTTCACTCCTGCTTTCCTTGGCAGTTGTTGTGTTGGGTTTGGGGCTTTGAGGTGGTTTGGCAGCGATAGCTGTGGCTGTGTGGTAATGTCTGCTCTCAATGATCTCCACCACTGATACTTCTTGTAGCGTCACTGGAGGTGTTTTTATCCCAATTGTGATCCCAGAAAATGTCACTACTTAGGAGAAAAGGCCACATTTTGTCTGGGGAGAACCTTAAAGCTTTTTCCTGAAAAAAAAAAAATTACTTTTCAAATATCCTGTAAATTTTTCTATCTCATCTGTAGAGGACAGACTAAAGATGTAAATGAGTTTTAAAAAAGGAGATTCTCATCCTCTAAACTCTGAGATAGGTTAAAAAGTCAATATTGTCGTTATCTTTGGAGGGTGATGTATCTTCACTTGGAAATAGTTCAGTTTAATACATCTGACACTTCCTGTGGGAAGATGAGTTAATTCAGAGGAGTAATTATTCTTCAACCCATTAATTAGTTCCAAGATGCAGTTTCATTAAACTTGAGAAAGAAGTGGTGTCCCAGTTAATCCTGGGTGATGAAGACGTGTGCCATTCTCCGGCTCTGCGCTCTCTGGTCGAGTGCTCTTTCCAGGGATCTTCAGAAGGATCTGCTTTCCAAACACATTTATTTGTCTATGAGCTGTGTTTGAAACACATTTCTGCTGTGTGGGGCTTGCTCATTACCTGCAGGGATTCTTTACCTCCTTGATGAACACTTCGGCTCCTAGGTGATTTGAAGAGAATTTTCCCTTGTTCAAGGGTCAGGAACTGGGTTTTGATTTCTTCTGCCGTGTGGGACATTACTCAGCTCTTGGCCATTTCTTGTTGCATGGGTTTCCAGAGTTACTGATGCTGTTAATTTCTTTCATCTGTTTCCTCAGTACAAGGAAGGGATGTGGAATCCATGTGGTGGGTGTTATTGGACAGATGCTTATTCCATGGCTGTCTGTGAATTCAGGAAACAGGGCTTGACCTTCAGGATCCCTTGGCATTCTCTGTCCTTACACACTCACCAAACTATTTGGTGCATGGAGTAATCTGGGATGTTTGGAAGTGTTCTGGCCTTTACAAACAAAGCAGCTGATGTTGTGACCACATTCCACCCTCAAATGCTGTCCTGTGGTGCTTTTTGTGCTTTGAGAGGGAGAATTTTTCTGTTTCGTGTTGACATCCATTCTGCTGCTTGGTTGATCTGCAGCACTCTCAGAATCACAGAAATGTGGAGTGGTTGGGTTTGGAAGGGACCCTAAAGCTCATCTTGTTCCACCCCCTGCCATGGGCAGGGAACCTCCCACCAGAGCAAGGTTATACATTGTATACATTGCTGCTTCCGTTTGTTCCAGGTAGATAACAGCCCCGGGATGGCAGTCATGGAGTATCCTGAGCTGGGAGGGACCCACAGGGAACATCCAGTCCCACCCCTGGCCCTGCCCAGACCCCCAACAACCCCCCCCTGGGCATCCCTGGCAGCGGTGCCCAAACGCTCCTGGAGCTCTGGCAGCCTCGGGGCCGTGCCCATTCCCTGGGGAGCCTGGGCAGTGCCCAGCACCCTCTGGGGGAAGAACCTTTCCCTGCTCTCCAGCCTGAGCCTGCCCTGGCCCAGCTCCAGCCGCTCCCCGGGTGCTGTCCCTGTCCCAGGAGCAGAGCTCGGAGCTGTCCCTGCGCTGCCCCTCGGGAGGAGCTGCAGCCCCGGGGAGCTCTGACCTCAGGCTCCTGCAGGCTGAACTGACCAAGTGACCTCGTGTGGCCCTTCCAGACCCTTCCCCATCCTCCTTTGGGGAAGGTGCCCCTCCTTTGGACACCTTCCAACAGTTTTAGGTCTTTCTTTTATTGAAGCAGCCAGAACTGTCCCCAGGACTGGAAGTGAGGCTGCCCCAGCGCAGGGTAGAATTGGAGCATCCAGCTTTTGGGATCTCCTTGAGGGGCTGGGAAAGCTTTTTTCTGCAACAGGCAGCTGAACAGTGAGGGACACATGCAGTTCCTGATAATCAAATCTGTAGTTTATCTGAATTTTGCTACTTTGCTATTTAGTGAATTCCTTAAGTCCTTGACTGTGCTGTGCTGTCTCAGGGTATTTTCCGGAACATAAGGAGCTCACAGGAGGCTGCAGTTATTGCATAATGCTCAGAGCTGAGCTGGGCACTGCAGAGCCCAATCAGGGTCTGGCAGGAGCAAAGTGGGACAGCCCAAAGCCATGGCAGTGCAGTCAATCCTGGCTTCTTGGAACCAAAATTAAAACTTTTTGTGGAATTGTGGAATCACAGAATGCCTTGGGTTGGAATGGACTTTAAAGCCCATCCAGTGCCACCCATGCCACGGGCAGGGACACCTTCCACTGTCCCAGGCTGCTCCAAGCCCCAGTGTCCAACCTGGCCTTGGACACTGCCAGGTATGGGGAGTCCACAACATCCCTGGGGCTCATTCTGGTGTTCAGGGATCAGGGGACATTTATTCTTAGCATTGAGTGATGTCATTTGCAGTCCTCCTTGACAGATTGAAGCTGTCAGCTGCTTGATTCCTCAAAAGCCTGCAATTCCAGAGAACTGCTCAGAAGAGTTACAGGGTTTGTGAGAAAGATGAGATGTTGATACTCAGATGCTGTTTCATCTCGTGCTGCTGAACGTGTTTTGACAACTTGAGCTTGGAGGTCAAGGCTTCAGAAAAGTGTGTGAGGTGGCACTTCATGCTCTGGAAATGGCCAGGGTTCTACAGGAAACACATAAATAGGATCCTCCAAAGGGAGAGGATCATCTGCAGGAACTCCTGTAACACAGCAGGTCACAACTTTCCAACCACATGCTGAGTTTGAGAGAGATCAGAATCCTCTTCCAAGAGCTCCGAGTGGAGAGATCGAGGACTCCAGGATTCTCATCCCACAGGGCTTGTGTTTCATGGCTTTTGGCCAGAATATATTCCTTTAAAGGGAAGGTCTTTATTTTCCTGTAAATATTTGTCTTTCTATTCCTGATCTAAGTTGCTAACCATTAACACTGTTATTACTATTATTAATTAACTGTTAGTGGAGAGTGCAGCTGGGGGGGTCGGGCTCTGCTCGCAGGGAACAGGGACAGGAGGAGAGGGAATGGCCTCAGGCTGGGCCAGGGGAGGCTCGGGTTGGACACCAGGAGCAATTTCCTCCTGGAAAGGGAGGTCAGGCCTTGGAAAGAGCTGCCCAGGGAGGTTTGGAGTCCCCATCCCTAGAGGTGCCCAAGGAGTGCCTGGACGTGGCACTCAGTGCTCTGGGCTGGTGCCAAGGTGGGCATCGGGCACAGCTTGGGCTTGCTGGGCTGGGAGGGCTTTTCCAGCCTCAGGGATTCTGGGGTTCTGTGCTTCATTTATTAAAATCAGAATTAAACATTTAGTAAGTGCTTATTTGAACATTTCCTCAAATTTATCTTTATCTTTCTGCCCTCAGTTTTGGGTAATTCCAAGCCATGTTCAGTTTTCAGTGAGAATCAGTTCAGTTTGACACATCCACTCTTTTGGACTGGCAGGGAATGTCTGGGATCTGTGGAGTTATCACACAGACAGTGCTTGGATAAGAGCAATAATACATCAGGAGGGAAATAAGCAATAATACATCATTCAGTGAGGGAAAAGTAAAGAAGAAATTAAAATGGGAGGTCTTGTGGCCGAAGTTGTCCCTCACTCACCTTTTTGCCTGTTTCTGTTCTTGTTTCCCCTGCCCGTGTCCGGGGTTCAGGAGTCTCAGCAGATGCTGGGCAGGTTGATTCCAGAGAAGCAGCTGCTGAATGATCAGCTCAAGCAAGTCCAGCAGAACAGTTTGCACAGTGAGTAGATTTTGGGCGTGCCTAAGTTGGGGCAGGACACGTTCCCTCACTGCAGCGTCCCCTGGAATTGCTCTTTGTGTGTTGCAAGATGCAGATGGGAAAATGCTGCTTTCTATGACCTGAACTGTTCCATAGAAGAAAATACTGACTTGACTATGTGTTCAAAACCAGGGGATTCCCTTCTCACCATCAAAAGAGCCTTGGAAGCCAAGGAACTGGCGCGGCAGCAGCTCCGGGACCAGCTGGATGAGGTGGAGAAAGAAACCAGATCTAAACTGCAGGAAATTGATATTTTCAATAATCAGCTGAAGGTAACCCAGGACTCGTTAAGCCTTTCTGAATGTTCAGTTAATTATTTTCTAACCTGATTGTGGAAAAAAAATGAACTAAAGTGATTAAGGATGTCAGTTCTGGGAGCATTCTCAAATCTGTCTGTTGGGGATTTTATTTAATTTTTATTTTATTTTTAAGAAAATGCTGCTTGGCTTTCAAACCCAGGGTTTGAATCAATTTAATCTGCAGAATCTCTTTAGGAGGAAATTTGAGCCCTGATTCCGGATCTATGACTGCAAATATGAAATTACCAATTTCTGTGCTTTTGTATCCAAGAAGTGCAGGACAAGGTCAGCAAATCTGCTGGAATCAGGACTTCAAATTGAAATCTTGAATGAAAGAGAATTGATTTTCTGCTGCCACACTGAATTTTTACGTGCTGTCGTGTGCTCCTTCTTGTCCCTGCGTGTAGCTGTTTGTCATTTGTGGTTTCATGCTTTATTGCTTAGTCTGTGTTAAAACTGTGATTTTTTTTGGTGTATTTCTGCACCAGAAATGTCAGGGTTCTGCAGAGAGAAGTTGGAAATCAGTCTGTAGTTATAAACTTTTAATAGCATTCCTATTTTCACAGAATATTCCAATGTTCAAGCACTTTATCTGCCAATTCCACTGGTGGGTTCTCCTGAAAGCTGACCAGAAATACTCAGTTTCCTGCAAGGTGTCACAAATTTTGCTGCAAGTATTCAGCAGGAAAATCACTGTGACAGAGACATTAATGGAGTTGTTTTGAAAGTTGATCAACTGGGACTAAATCAAACAGTTTAGGATGGAAGGTGGGGTTGAATTTAAGCAACAAATAGCTTGTTTAAATTACAGTTATTAATAATTATAGGAAAAATTAAAAGTGTGGCCCTGTTCTAAGGTAAATTTGAAGATGACTTTCCCAATCTGAGACAGGGAGGATGGAAGGGGAGAATCTCTGCAGAGTGAGACACAAAACAAACAAAATGGGCACAATTTATATTTAAAAGAAAATAGAATGGTTTAATCCTTGAGGTTTAAACCTCGCTTAATTTTTCTTTATATGTTTTTTTGATACATCTTAACATGTTGTGCTTTTCGGGTATTATTTTTTTAATTGAGTCCTTTAGAAGTAATAAACTGGACCAAAGGATATTAATTCTAAAATTAGTGCCAGTATTTGGTTTGATCATAAATTACCTAAACAATATAAATGGACAGAGAGGGTGAATTGTCTTGGTATTGCGACAGCAGCAAAAAAACCAACCCCAAAACCAACCAACCAATCACCCAAAATTCAGTCTTTTAAGTACTGAAGGGTTGAAGTTCACAGATAACAAGCTGATGTTAATTAAAAATTGAAGTTGCCCATTACACACAGATATATCAGCATGTGCCAGGAATCCAAGAATGCCTTGACTAAACGTAAATGGTTTTGCAGTTTAACACGGAAATTGGTTTCAGTCGATTAATAAGGAGTTGTGGAGACACCTCTTTGGGAAGAGCAGAAAGTCTCCTCTGGCTTGAGCAGACTGTGGAATTCATCTGCTAGGAGGAGCAGCTCTGCTTCTGTATCTGGAGATTTCTTCCTTGTCTTTCTGGGAAGGGCTGAGTTTAGGAGGGGCAGTCACAGAATCCCAGAATTGTCAGGGTGGGAAGGGACCTGCAGGATCATCCAGTGCCACCCCAGCATCACCCCAAGCCCTGTCCCCAAGGGCCACATCCAGACACCTCTGGGACACCTCCAGAGGCAGTGACTGCACCACTCCCTGGGCAGCTCTTTCCAAGGCCTGACCTCCCTTTCCAGGAGGAAATTGCTCCTGGTGTCCAACCCGAGCCTCCCCTGGCCCAGCCTGAGGCCGTTCCCTCTCCTCCTGTCCCTGTTCCCTGCGAGCAGAGCCCGACCCCCCCGGCTGCCCCCTCCTGTCAGGGAGTTGTGCAGAGCCACAAGGTCCCCCCTGAGCCTCCTTTTCTCCAGCCTGAGCCCCTTTCCCAGCTCCCTCAGCCGCTCCTGGGGCTCCAGCCCCTTCCCAGCTCTGTTCCCTGCCCTGGACACGCTCCAGCCCCAGTTGTACCATGGAAACTGAGCAGTGGGAGCTGAATTCAGAGAGTTCTCCCTTCTGCAGTTTCTCGAGATGTGCAAGGCATATTTTGGGGGGCCTGGAGGATTTTAATACTGGATTTAAATCCCTAAGAAGGCACGTGGACCTTTTTGTGGGCTCAGCACAGAAGGGGTGGAGAAACCTCTTAGAAGCTGCTGAGTGCAGCAGTGATTTCTTGGCTGTTGTTCTTCATGGAACCATCGAATATCCTGAGCTGGAAGGGACCCACAGGGATCATCCAGTCCCACCCCTGGCTCTGCCCAGACCCCAAAAACCCCAGCCTGGGCATCCCTGGCAGCGGTGCCCAAACGCTCCTGGAGCTCTGGCAGCCTCGGGGCCGTGCCCATTCCCTGGGGAGCCTGGGCAGTGCCCAGCACCTGAGATTTTATGCACAAGGCCAGTGAAGGCTTTGCTGGAATCCTGGGGTTTCTGGGATTTGTGTGAAGTGAGAGTTCTCCAAGCACAGGTGACCTCTCTCTTAGATGACCATATCACTCCAAACCAGGTTGTTTAGGAACTTCCATAATTCTCAAATACAATTACCTAAAAAATCAAAAATCCGTGACAACTTTTAGGAACCACCACTGGAAAAGTGACTGACATTGGAAATTGGCTTGTAAATAGTGCTAAATTAATAATTTCCCCAAGTAGCAGAAGAACCTTTAGTTGAGTTCTCAGTTCTTAGGTGTGTACAAACAGCAGCTCCTGTGGTGCCATTTGTGTGATTATTAGGCAGCTGGATAATGCTCACAGTGAAATGTGAACTTTTTCAAATTGTGTATCAATTCCACCACATCTGAGCTCTAAATATGATAAAGGCTTCTTGTAAATTAGGGGACAATAGATCAAGATGGGAAAGATGGAAATCTTTCCTTTTAAAATACAATTTTATCAAACAAACAAATTACAAACTCTGGGTTTAATCAAGGTAATTTAGTTTACTAGGCAACTTGTTAACACCACAGCAGTTTACAGGATACTCTGGATTTGTCTCCATGTTTGTATGTTCTGCAGTAATTGAATCCTTTATACAAGTGTTAAATCACATCATCTTCGCTGTGTGTCTTAATGATTAGGGAGATAAATGAGACTTTTTTTTTCTGCTGGATCTTTTTGTCATCCCTCCGAAACAACTGATTTAAATTCCTTCTGATGAGTCCTTTAGAGTTGGAAATGTTCACAGAATTTGATGCATTTCCAGCAGCTTTCAGGCTTACAAAATGTTATTGGTATTTCAAATCAGGTCATTTGAATTGTAGTATTGGATATCTTTAGGTAGAACCCCATGGTTTCAGGAGATTATTGGTGCTTGTTTGGATGCTCAGATATCCTTTGAAATGAGACTTGGGGCATTTTATGAGATAACAGTCTTGTGGATTGGGCTGTATTTGGCTGTAAGGTGACCGAGTTTGTTACAAGGTTGAAAGTTTGGCCGCTTCTTTGTGTCTTACAGTTGAAGGAGTGAAACTTCCAGTACTCCTTAAAAATCACAGCCTAGAGATCTAATAATCAATATTGATACAGGTGTCAATAAAATGGAACTGGTCACTTGTTTATTTTAGGGTCGTAGAATTACGGAGTGGTCTGGGTTGGAGGGACCTTAAACCCCATCCAGTGCCACCCCTGCCATGGGCAGGGACACCTTCCACTGTCCCAGGCTGCTCCAAGCCCCAGTGTCCAACCTGGCCTTGGGCACTGCCAGGGATCCAGGGGCAGCCACAGCTGCTCTGGGCACCCTGTGCCAGGGCCTGCCCACCCTCCCAGGGAACAATTCCTTCCCAGTGTCCTTGGATCTAAACTGACCCTCCAAGCTTAAGGCTCCATGTGACTCCTGTCTCCAAGGACCAAATGCCTGTTTCCTATAACATGGAAGAATCCAGAATTTCTTGCTGCTGTTCCTACCCAAGAGCACCCAAGGAATGAGTTCATGTATCTGAAATAGTTTTGCTGAGAATTTTTTCCCAGTGCCTGGAAAAAGAGAAGCCCCAAGAGGGCTGGAGCTGTCCCGGTGTTGTCCGTGTGTCCCGTGCCGTCGCTGTCAGTGCCTGTGTGATCCGTGTGAACGGGGCAGTCCTGCTCCCAGTGCCTGCTTACATCTGAGCATTTCTTTCTTCCAGTCAGTGGCAGTGGAAGAGGCAATGCTGCAGTGCCTGGCGCTCCTCCTGGGCTGCATCCAGCACTTACACTGCTTCCCAAAGGTCTCCATGCCCTGCTCAGGCAGGACCCAGCTCTCTCTGAGTGAGGAGCCTCCTCCAGTTATGTGCTTCACTTTCCCTAAGCAGATGAGTGTGCAGTGTTTCACTGAGTCAGTGTTTCCTAAGGGTGCCAGCACCAAAACAAAACCGAAGAGAAAAGTTTAGCGTTAGATTTTTACCTAATCCTTATGCCTGCATGAGGAGTGTGCCTTGAATGGCAACTTGGGCAAAGTACTAATGAGTGATTTTTATCTTTTGCTTATCTGGAACTTCAAGAATTTAAATTGTTTTGGTCATGATTTTCAGAATTTTTAAAACACTTGGATGGGAATTATCCCTACGCAGCACTGTAATTTGTGATTCCAGGTAGAACAGAGGGTGGCATAGTTCCTTTGTCCAGTCCCTTCAGGATGGGGTGAAGGGAGGAATTGTCTGCCAAGGCCAAAGCAGAGGCTTTGGGAGCTCTGGAATGGGGCAGGAGAGGGTTGTTCTGGAAAAGCTTCTGGGAGCACAGACCTGCAGGGTCCTTTCCTCTGGGATCAAATGCTCTGCTTGTCTCAAGGGCTCTGCTTGTCTCAAGACAAGCTCTCTGCTTGTCTCTTCTCAATCAGAGAAGATCTGATGGAAACCTTGTATTGTAATCCCTGAATATCCCAAGTGCTGTTGTCTTTCTGCCAAAAAGGCACAATCTGGGCCTAAACAACTCCATTTCTACCATGAAGGTTTTTGTAGCAAATGACTTGTCTGTATATAGTGAATATTGCTCTGCTCTATGGAATGCTTTAATTCCTGTTCAATACGGTGAATGTGGCTGTTGTAACATCTCAAAATTCTCCTTGTTGGTCTGTTTGGGAATTAAATGCCAAGGTAACAATTTTTGCGCTTTTAAGGTAAGGCATTCCTTGTCCTGCACCCCAGGAACGAGCAAAGCCTTGGTGTGTCTTTGGAGTTCCAGCACAGGAGTGGGACATGTACAGTTGGGAGCTGTGTCTGTACAGGATGAGTGTAGGGCTGTGCTGAACATCCAGCTGGAAATGTCTTGGCTGTTGAAGTGTTACTGGAGTTCTGTTCAACTGGTTTCCAGTGGAACTGTGGGAGATGCTGGTTCTTCCTCCCCATCCTCCCACCTGGCAAAGCAGTGGAGCATCTCTGTTGCGTGAGATGCCCAGCACATCTTTGTTTCCTCCTGGCTGACCCGAAGAGGGATGTATGTGGGATTTTTTCATCTCCAAAAATGCTCCATCCAGTGCCAGCATTGTAAACTAGGTTTGATTTTCTTAACACGCACTTCGGCTTGGCTGGGAGGGAATACGGTTAAAATGTCTGTGGAAAACTTAAATAATTATTAAAATGTCTCCTGAGATCCTGACTTAGCTGAGAAGGTGGATGAAATGACAAAACAAGCAAAGAAAATAATTTAATTATTTGTCCCAGGGTTGGCAGCAGCATTTACTGATCCTGCTCCGTGTACTCACAGCAGAATCTCCTTGCTCCAGGCAGACATGGGGGCATGGCTCAGCTGCAGCATTCCCAGTTTTCCATTTGGCCATGGAAGTGGTGAATATCCTGCATTTAGTGGTGAGGTCCCTTAGGGAGCTGCCCCTGGATCCCTGGAGGTGTCCAAGGGCATCTTGGACGGGGCTTGGACAGTGGGAGGTGTCCCTGCCCATGGCAGGGGTGGCACTGGATAATCCCTAAAATCCCTTCCAACCCAGGCACTCTGGGATCGTCTCAGCTGAAGGGTGTCAATCCCAGCACTGCCAATGTTCCTGGAATTTGTCCCATGCACTTGTCCATGGCTTTGGTACAAATAAGGGTTCAGGAGGTCACGGAGAGGACGTGGGGACTGTGGTTCCCCCTGCTCATCACTCTCAGGGCGATCACAAAACCAGGTATTGCCCAAATGGGGATTATCCCTGGATTTCAGTGGGGTTCATGGCCTTAGCAGGGCTTTAATTCCAATTTCCGTGAGAACTGATTCTCTCTCTAATGATGCTGAGCTTAGTTTTCATTGAATTTAAAACTGGGGAGCATTAATGAAATAAAACTGAGACCTGGGCTGCAAGGATCAGCTTCCCTTTTGGAACTTTCATCCCTGAATCACCTAAATTTATTTTTTTGTCCCTTATGCAGTTCTCTCATTTGGGTCAGTGCATGAGGAGTTTTACATGAAAACTTCCTGTGGTTTGTAGATTGTGAAATTCTGAAAAACTATCCAAATACTTCCAAGATTAACTGTTTCAATTTCACATGTACCATATTTTCGTTAAAAGATACCAGTTTTTTGAAGTGAACTGTTTTCAGGGAAAATCCTCAGTGGTCATAGGTAGTTTTCCTTTTTTCCCCTGTAATACTGAGGAGTTCAGATGCAAAATTCCAGGTTATGCAAATAAATTCCAGATAAAAGTTGGGATTTGTGTAAACAGGTGTTAATGCAGAGAACAAATCTTGAGGAAAATACTATGGTTTTATTATTCTTATTTATATTCTAACTTTTTCAGGCAATGTCCTTCCAGTTAATTAAAGAAAAACAGGCTTGTAAATGGATGAATACTTTCTGTACCATGATTCATCCCAAAGACATTCCTCAAGGATTTCACCCTCCTGCGTATAAACCAATCCTGAAAGTTCTTTAGTAAATCAGCATTAATTGGCAAATGAAACTGATTAAGAGTTGCTGTCGTGAGAGCTCAGAGGGCAGATTTGTGTATGGAATTTAATAAATGAATTCCACAAACCAACAAACAAATAAAACAGAAGTGACTGTTCAGATTAAGCTTTGTCCATTTTTTAGAATCCCATTTAAAGGATTGCTCGTTTCTTAACCCTTTAATGTCTCAGTTAAATGGATAAAAATAGGAAAACAGTAAGTGGTTCATAGACCCTGGAAATGAACCTGAAATATCTGCATTTGGCAGGAGTATGAGTTTGGACAGAGATCCCCAGCAATTCCCAGGTGTTGTCCCTCACAGGGAGCTCTTTGGGGCCGTTAGTTCTGATTCACAGAGTGGGTGTTTACACCTGTTTTCCTTTTTTTAATCCAGGAGCTGAGAGAAATCCATAACAAGCAGCAGCTCCAGAAGCAGAAGAGCTTGGAAGCTGAGAGGTTGAAACAGAAGGAACAGGAAAGGAAGACAGTGGAGCTGGAAAAGCAAAAAGAAGCTCAGAGGTAACAAACTGCTTTAATGGAGCCCTAAATGTAACCCCTCCCCTGGCATGTCTCGGAAAATATTCCAGTCTGCCCAAAACTTCCAGGGAGGCAGATGAGGTTTGTGTCCTCTAGTGCCACCCTCTAATGCTTGGGAACTGGGTTGGTTGGGCACCAGGAGGAGTTTCTTCATGGGAAGGGAGGTCAGGCCTTGGAAAGAGCTGCCCAGGGAGGTTTGGAGTCCCCATCCCTGGAGGTGTCCAAGGAGTGCCTGGACGTGGCACTCAGTGCTCTGGGCTGGTGACAAGGTGGGCATCGGGCACAGCTTGGCCTCGCTGGGCTGGGAGGGCTTTTCCAGCCTCAAGGATTCTGGCATTCCATGAATTAGTTTTTCTTCTCACACGGTTTTGGTCAGGAATTCACATTGTCCTTGGACAAACTCCATTCTTTGTGGCACACCAAGTGTGTGAGGAGCAGCTGCTTCTTGGGAATTTGTCCCTAACTCTGAAGAAGTTCCAGGCGTGGGATAGGCCGTGAAACACACTGGAACACACTGGGTGTCCTTTAGATCTTCAGAGTTATCTTTATGGGGCAAATTGTTTCTAGCAGAGAATATTTACTCATTTCTTGATGTCTTGTCCTCTGGTGGAGGGGAAGGACTTGTTAACTCTGGCAGTTGGGAATGGGAAATATTCTCGATAATTCTCTGGAGTGCTGTGTAAAACTTGCAAATACTTCTCCTCCTTGCCCCTCAACATCGGGATAAGGATGGCCTCATGTTCTGATTCCTGCTTTTTCCTTTCTGATTTGGCTATTTGGAGTCTTACCTTGGGTTGGAATGAGATGCTTTTAAGGTCCCTTCCAACCCAAACCATTCCATGAGTCTGTGATTTCTGGGAACTGTTGTGTGAGGAGATGCTGGGGAGTGGCTGGTAACTCACCAAAATAAAGTTAGGGCATGGAAAAGCCCTGAAGAGGGCACTTTGTACTGGAGATCACCCAAAAGCTTTGGTGGGCTTTGGTTTGAGCAGCTCTAACCCCCCACAACTGTCCACCAGGCGCATCCAGGACCGGGACAAGCCGCGGCTGGAGCGGGGACAGCCGGAGGAAGAACCTCAGTGGCAAAAAAAAATCCAGGAAGACGACAAGCAAAAAAGGGAAGAACTACCCAAGAAGAAGGAAAGTGAGGATAAGGGGAAACAGGAAATGCAGGAGAAGCTGAGTAAGCTCTTCCAGCCCCACCAGGAGCCCAACAAGCCGGGCCAGGCTCCGTGGTCCAACGCAGGTAGGGTCAGACAGCAGAGAATGCTCTGGGACAGCTCAGTTCTCTTTTCTTTTCCCATTTAACACAGAACAAGGTGGTGGTCAAGGTTGGACTGTGAGTCTTATTAAAGTAAATAATGCATGGATTGAGCTTTAGACTCCAAAAATGGTTCTTTCAAAAGGCTGGTGTTCAGCAGAGGGGAAAGCACAGCTCTGAGAGACTGCAGGGCAAGGGAAGAGGGAATCTCAGCTGGAAGGGGCTGGATGCAAGATGTCAAAAACTATTTCTGTAGTTTCTCTTTTGGTGTGGGATATAAGCTTTGGGATTTTTCAGAGTAGGAACAGTATGTCATTTCGTTACCCTTTTTCCTTTCCTGCCTTCCGTTGTTCACTGGACAAATGACCTGAAATCTAAAATTTAGTCCCTCTTTTTCTGCTCTGCACACGGTCACTTTCAGCTGAGAGCTTTTTCTGTGCATTGTATCCTGGTTTTTGCCTGTATTGGGAATCCTGCTTCCCTCTTAAGTGGCTTGGACACACACAAGAACTGTTTGGGAATGTAATACTGGTTTGAATATTTGTCCAAAGGATTGCATCACTTTTGTGGCTAAATCCTGCCCAGAGAGGCTGTGGACTGCCAGTTCCTGGCAGTGTCCAAGGCCAGGTTGGAGCAGCCTGGGACAGTGGAAGGTGTCCCTGCCTGTGGCAGGGGGTGGCACTGGATGGGCTTTAAGGTCCTTTCCAACACAAACCATTCTGGGAGTCTATGATTTTCCCTGTTGTTCAGAGGAGAAAATAATAATAGAATTGTATTTAAATAATTAATTTTTCTATTTCCCCTTGTGTAAAAGGGGGATAAGGTACTTCCTGCAGACCCTGCCAGGTTTGGGGATTCTTGTCTCCACTTTCACCCCATTTTCCAAGTGTTTAAAAATAAGGTGGTTTCATTTCTTCTCTCTGTATCTGTGTGTTTGTTTCCTTTGCTCAGAGAAAGCTCCTCTAACCATTTCTGCTCAGGAGGATGTAAAAATAGTGTATTATAGAGCTCTGTATCCTTTTGAATCCAGAAGCCACGATGAGATCACCATCCAGCCTGGAGACATCGTCATGGTAAGCAGGGATTGGGATATTCCTTGAGAAAATCCCTACAGCTTCTGCTATGTGTGGTTTAAATTTTATATGGCAAGAAAGGAAACTTCAAATCCTAAAAATTTGGTTGCAGGTGTGTTGGTACAGAATAATTCCCAGTTTTTCAGAGAGGTGGTCAGGGTGTTGTGTCAGACTCTGAAGCAATGTTTGCTTTTGTCTTTCTAAGTTATAGTTCTGTGGTTAATGGCTGCAGGGATTAAGTGGATATTAATATTAATTAATTATTAGTATGTTCTTAACATGCAGAATGAAAATTCCTGGGGGAATTCTTAAATATTGTTCACTGGGGGAAGTGTATTCCCAACAGTGTTCTACCCAACAAAATTGATTTTAAGAGCTTTTTACATTTTAGCTCGGTTTAGTAACAGTGGATTTGGGGAAAAAATACACTTTGTAGACTCCCCTAAATTATAAGGATTAATATTTTTAAAAAACTTGTTCTGAGAAATTGGAGCTTTTTGGGGTTGGTTTGGCCTTTTACTGATTGGGTGTTTGTGACATTGGAATTTGCTTCTGGAAAATCCAAAGTGAATCCTGGCTCGGTGTCACTGCTGAGGACTCTGAGTAAGGATGCAACAGGTTGTAAAGCTGCAGCAGGAAATGGTGTTGGGCAGGCAGCTGGGACAGGGGAGAGGAGACATGGAGAGGTGCTGGGCAATGCTGGGATGCCTTGTTTTCCTGGGAAATAGGGGGTGGCCTGGGCTTGCAGGTCATTCTGTGGGCAAGAGTGATCACTGCTGGGCAGACTTGCTGGGAGAATAACCATTTTCCCAAAATATGCGATTTTAAGAAGCATTTCACACATTTTTAAATAGAGATTTGCAGTGAAAATAACATTTTTCCTCAAATATGTGTTTCTAAGGAGCACTGAAATAATTTTTAAATAGAGATTTGCAGTGAAAATGACATTTTTCCTCAAACATGTGTTTCTAAGGAGCACTGAAATAATTTTTAAATAGGCATTTGCAGGGAAATAACATTTTTCCCAAAATATGTGATTCTAAGGAGCACTGAAATAATTTTTAAATAGAGATTTGCAGGGAAATAAGATTTTTCCCCAAAATATGTGTTTCTAAGGAGCGCTGCACGTATTTTAAACAGAGACTTTGAGACCATCTAAATCTTGTTATCTGTTACTTTTGGAGTTGATTCTAACCCACTCAGCCCCAGCGGGGTAACTCCTCTCTGCTGTCTTTATTTAAAGTTACTTTTGACCACAATTAAAGCCGAATCCTGGGGGCTGCCCCTGCACGAAGGGTTTCAGGGCTGCTCTAGGAAGCTGCTGTGGGTCGGTGCTGAGCCGTGTTGTAACCGTGCCTTGCTTTGCATCCCTGCTTCCCTCTGGAGGTGAGAAGGGAGTGGGTAAGTGCTGCCAGGGAGGCTCCGCAGTGCCTCTGTTCCATCACCAGAGTTGGTTCCCGTGCAGTTCCTTGGGTTTGAACCCACCCCGGGGTCAGATTAACAAACCACAGCTCGTTATCAAAAGTAATTCAGACACCCCGGGACCGAGGTTTACTTTTGATGCTGCCTTTGGGCTCCTGCCTCAGCCCTCCCGTGTTTGTCCTGTGGTTCCCAAGGTCCCGGGGTGCCTTTCCTTGGAAAACAGCGATTTGCAAGCTCGGTGTTAAGGTGAGGCTGACTGGTGACATCAATGCAGCTGCAGCAGAGCTGAACTCCAGCTGGGAGCTTCCTGCCCCACAGATCCGTGTTCCGTGGAGGAACTGTGCTCTGGCAGGGGCGAATTGAGCATTCCCACGTTGGAACCCAAATTCTGAGCCCGGGCAGGTCCTGGCATGCAGCAGGGCAGGAGGTGCCACCCAGAGCCCGGGGCTGGCAGCAGGCTGGAATCCTGGCTGGAATTGGGACTGCAGAGCTCATTCTGTCACAGGAGCTGGGCTTTAACAGAGCTTGGGAATGATCTTTCCAAGAGTGTAAACCCTTCATCCTGGGCATGGCCCCTGAGCCCTGGCTGGGGGAATCAGGGAGCAGGGTGGGCATTTATTCAGGAAGGAAAAGGATTTGCCAGTCTGGGGAGGGCTCTGCTCTGCCTGACTCCTGGGAGAAGCCTGTGGCACCGCTGGATCTGGTGCCATGGATTACAGAATTACTCTGCTTTTTTAATTCTCCCACTTTTTAATTATCTTATCCTTTCAATGTACTTTAGATTTTTGCCACTGTTAAGTTTAGATTGATTTTAATCCTGGCTATAACTCAACCAAGCTTTTGTGTGGGAACAGATATTCTTCCCTGAAAAATCTACAACAAATTCTAGTGACAGTTTCTCATCAGTTTTCCTAGTTATTGACTGTTGGAGTTGGAATCAATCTTCTTTATGTGATCCACAGAACTAAGGAGTTGTCAGCTGTGGCTCTAAAGTACAGCTGAATAAATAAAAAATAGCTTCCCACACACTGTAATTCACTATTCAGGTGTACATTTAAAGGCTGATTGTATTTTGGAAAAAAATAATCTGGGATTATTGTTGGGATTTATGGATGGTGGGTGTAAAAATACAAGGAAATTGGAACAAATTAGCTGAAAAAAGATTGAAAAGAATTCATTTAAAATTCCAGTACTGTACTGCAAAACCAGATGTGACTTGTATTTTATATGGAGAGGAAAGCAGAGCTGATATGAATTGGGAAGTTTAAATTATCCTTTAAAGTGCCTTCTCATGAGTGTACATAGAGAACTTAATTGGGTTGAATAAGCATGAATCCGAGTATCCTCACAGGCAGTTTTAGAACTAGCTTCAGAAATAGCTTCAGACCCTCTCCCGAAGAGGCATTAACTGGGTGGGTCTAAAACCTTTTGGTTGGGTTTTTTTTTTTTCCTTATGCCTGAAGAATCCCAGTGGTTTCTGTATGCCTGTGGTTCACCTCAAGGATGCTCTTTGTAGAGCATCTCCGCAGCCCAGATTTGCCTTGTCAGTGCTGTTTGTTTCCTCTGTGTGTGGTGGTTGCAGTTCGTGCCCCCGTGGGTGCGGCTGGGTGACTCTGATCCGTGTGTGGATGATTCAGCCTCGGGTGCTCTAATCCCTTTCTCCCCATCCACCCTCGGCTGTGCCCTTCCCTCTCCCATCCTGCTGCTTTCCCCTCTCTGCTGCAGTGGAAATTTTGCTCTGCACTGCAGGAAAAGCACATGGAAGCGGTCAAGCACAAAGTGCCTTTATTTCTGGGATTGCTTTGGGCTGACGGGGACTGAGAGAGGAGGAGGACCCAAAAACGAAGGAATAATGGATCAGTTTGCACCAAAAGGGGAGGGTGGATGCAAACTGCAGTGGGAGGCACAGAGTCAACAAATGGCCTGAGGCAAAGGAATTTGTCAGCAGCTCCTCTGAGGAGTCCGGGGATAGGAATCCATCCGTGCCTTGGGCTGAGCCCCCAGCGTGGGCAGCAGGAAAGGGATTGGGATTGTGCCCCTGTGCCCCGCTCAGGTGAGACCCCACCTGCAGAGCTGCCCCAGCCCCAGGGCCCAGCACAGGGAGGACGTGGAGCTGCTGGAGAGAGGCCAGAGGAGGCACCAGGATGAGCAGAGGGATGGAGCAGCTCTGCTGGGAGGAAAGGCTGCGAGAGCTGGGATTGTTCAGCCTGGAGAGGAGAAGCTCTGGGGTGAGCTCAGTGTGGCCTTGCAGGGCCTGGAGGAGCCACAGGAAACATGGAGAGAGACAATTCCCAAGGGCTGCAGGGACAGGACCCAGGGAATGGCTTCCCACTGCCAGAGGGCAGGGCTGGANCTTGGGAGAAAGAAAAAAGAAAAACTAATTGTCAAGCCCTCTTGCATTGCAAAAAGTTCATTACTGTGGAGGAGATGGGTTGTTTTCAGTAAAATTTCTATTTGAAGGGTGTGTTTCTTAACGCTGTGACTTCCTGTGTCTGCAGGTGGATGAAAGCCAGACTGGAGAGCCAGGGTGGCTTGGTGGAGAACTGAAGGGGAAAACTGGATGGTTCCCTGCAAACTATGCAGAGAAAATTCCGGACAGTGAAGTTCCAGCCTCTGCCAAGCCAGTGTCCGAGCCCTCTGCTGCTCCCAAAGTGTCCGTGCAGGAAACCTCCACCCCCCTGGGAGCCCCTGCCCCTCCAGAGGGTCCTGCGTCAGCCAACAACTGGGCAGACTTCAGCTCCACGTAGGTTTGGGTGCTGCTGAGCACTTCAGTGTGTGGAGTCTTTTGGAACTGGCACTGAACACAGGAGCCAGAGTGCAAACTAAAAATACTCTCTGTGAAGTGAAAGATGCTTTCTGCAGGGATGAGTTAAAATTGCAGCCCTGTGGGACTTGAGGCTGCTCTCATCACACCTGCGTGGGGACAGCAAGAGCAGGAGACATCCCCAAGTGAGGATGTGGGCATGGTGGAGATCCCAAGGTGTTCACTTCCCTTGGAACCACAGAATCCCAGACTGGATTGGGTTGGAGGGACCTTAAAACCCATCCAGTGCCACCTCTGCCACGGGCAGGGACACCTTCCACTGTCCCAGGCTGCTCCAAGCCCCAGGGTCCAGCCTGGCCTTGGGCACTGCCAGGGATCCAGGGGCAGCCACAGCTGCTCTGGGCACCCTGTGCCAGGGCCTGCCCACCCTCCCAGGGAACAATTCCTTCCCAGTATCTCACTTACATTTCCCCTCTTTCAGTGGGAACCCATTTCCCCTTGCCCCGACACTGCCGTTCCTAATGAACGATCCCTCTCCAGCTCTCTTGGAGCCCCTTCAGATATTGGAGCCTCCTAAATCCCTTTCTCCTACATTAGCTGCCACCAAGCCTTATCAAAGGCTTCCACCTTGCTTATGTTTAGTATGCAAATGGCAGAGATAACATGAAAAGGTGATTTAATTCCTGATCACAACATTAGTAAGACTGATGGAATTAGAACTTGTGCCCTTCCCCTGGATGTCTTAAGTCAGTACACTGGGCACTTTTATCAGTTCCTTATCCTTTGACCATGAAATCCATATTTATAAATTGATATCTCAGTAGGAGGCCCTGGCACAGGGTGCCCAGAGCAGCTGTGGCTGCCCCTGGATCCCTGGCAGTGCCCAAGGCCAGGCTGGACACTGGGGCTGGGAGTAGCCTGGGACAGTGGAAGGTGTCCCTGCCCATGGCAGGGGTGGCACTGGATGGGCTTTAAGGTCCCTCCAACCCAACCCATTCTGGGATTCTGTGTCTAAAGGAAAGAGATGTGAGAGATCAGTGATGTGCAGCTGGGAAGATTTCAAACTAGTTTTGGAAAGAGTGATTAATTATTTTTATTTCTCTTTCCCCTCTGTGTAATGCAGCCTGCACTGCTTGAACTTCTGTTTGCTGGGACAAATTTCACAGCTAAGAAATGAAATGAAAACCTGTCCTTCAGTGGTAAGGACAAGGAGCTCAGTTTGGGGGTTGCCTTTGAAGATAAAGTTGTGGTTAACCAGTGTTTGCACTGCTGTACCTGGAGTCTTGGTGCTCATGGATGCTCACTGAAAAGAAACACTGTAGAATATAGAAATATTTGTTCTGCATGGGTTTTTTTTCTTCCTGCTGTTAAAAACGGTAGGAATGCCATCATTCTTTTCTTTTATTTTTTTCCAGCTGGCCAACAAACACCAGTGAGAAACCAGAGAGTGATAACTGGGATGCCTGGGCAGCTCAGCCATCCCTGACCGTGCCCAGCGCGGGGCAGCTCCGGCAGCGCTCGGCCTTCACTCCTGCCACTGTCACAGGCTCATCCCCCTCCCCTGTCCTGGGCCAGGTGAGCTCCTGGGCTCACCCAAATGTTTTGAGCCAGCACAAAGGCTTGGAGAGCAAAGTGTGAACGTCAGCTATGCATTAAAACACTCACCTGAGATAGGTGAGCTCTTCCAGGAGGGGTGACAGGGAGGGTCCCACCTGCAGAGCTGCCCCAGCCCCGGGGCCCAGCACAGGGAGGACGTGGAGCTGCTGGAGAGAGGCCAGAGGAGGCACCAGGATGAGCAGAGGGATGGAGCAGCTCTGCTGGGAGGAAAGGCTGCGAGAGCTGGGATTGTTCAGCCTGGAGAGGAGAAGCTCTGGGGTGAGCTCAGTGTGGCCTTGCAGGGCCTGAAGGAGCCACAGGAAACATGGAGAGAGACAATTCCCAAGGGCTGCAGGGACAGGACACAGGGAATGGCTTCCCAGTGCCAGAGGGCAGGGCTGGATGGGATACTGGGCAGGAATTGTTCCCTGGGAGGGTGGGCAGGCCCTGGCACAGGGTGCCCAGAGCAGCTGTGGCTGCCCCTGGATCCCTGGCAGTGCCCAAGGCCAGGCTGGACACTGGGGCTTGGAGCAGCCTGGGACAGTGGGAGGTGTCCCTGCCATGGCAGGGGGGGCACTGGCTGGGGTTTCAGGGCCCTTCCAACCCAAACCACTCTATGGATCTTTGATCCAGTGGCAACATCTGGGGCAGGATTTAACACAAAGCAGTTTCTGGTTTGCTGTTCTGGGATGGCTTTTTTAGATTTTGGTGGTCCAGTTTTGAGTCACTTCCTTGGGGCTTTCTTGACTCCCATGACACCCTTCACTCCCAAGTGGGTTATGTGGTTAAGGGGAACAGCAGTGGCAGAGCTTCACAGCTGAATTCTGTCCATCTGTTCAGGCATTTCCTTTTCCTCAGTGGAACAACAAACTGTTCTTGGGAGCTCGTGAGTTCTGGAAAGTGCTAAATATCTACCTCAGAACAAAAGGAAATTGGAATGTGCCATGAATAACGTGCAGCAAAGCATCATTTTCCATAAAATGGACTCCAAAAAAGTCCTGCCAAAGCAGCTTCATGAGGGTTTATTATGTGTGTATCTTAATTGTAAAAGTAATTAATTTAATCTTGATGATGTGTTAACAGGCAGAAATGCAGGAGGACTGTAAATAATTCTGGAATTACTTTGGGAGTTTAATTGATGCTTTAGTTGAGAGAGAGTCTGTATTTGTTGCTCTCTAAGCAGCCTAAGAATATAATTCCTTAAGCTGCTTTCTTGAGGAAAGGTGGAGCATGGCTGACTCCTCTCTCTCTCTCTCTTTTTGAAGGGTGAAAAAGTGGAGGGGCTTCAAGCACAAGCTCTGTATCCTTGGAGAGCGAAAAAAGACAACCACCTGAACTTCAACAAGAACGATGTGATCACAGTGCTGGAGCAGCAGGACATGTGGTGGTTTGGGGAGGTGCAGGGGCAGAAGGGCTGGTTTCCCAAATCCTACGTGAAGCTCATTTCAGGCCCCATTAGGAAGTCAACGAGGTATTTTGTTTGCTTTTCCTGTCCTTTACTTCTCTACTGGGATAGAAGGAAATAGGAAGAGCTGCACACTTGACTTTCAAAGTCCTACCCTCTAAAAGGGCCCTTTTTTTTTTATCTGGAGGGTTTTGACTTCCAATCCTGAAAATCTGTGTCAGCAATAAGAAAACTGACCTCAGTTCTCCTTGGGTCTTGCCTCACCGACAAAAGATTAATTAACCTTCCTAATTTTATGTGACTTGCAACTGAAAAACAAGTGTACTGGACTTTATAAAGTACAGCTGTGTAAGTCAAGAGCTTCTCTCTCCCCAAAATTAAAAGGTATTCCTCAAATCTAAATCACTTCTCATTATTCTTGGAGGATTAAACATTTAAAATCTCATTTTGTGTAATGTGAAGGCAACATTAGCATTAGGAATACAAATGAGAACGATTTTAGATCTTTTTTTTTCCCTGAGGAAAAAGAGGAGATGCAGAAAATCCTGTGTTTAAGGCAGTTGCTTAAATGTGACCATGACAGGCCACTGGATTCAAAGCTTTATTTTGCACATTTACTGTCTCTTCTTTTAAAACCCAGCGAGTTGCTTGTGGGTGCACGGGCACTTTTGAGTTTGAAATATAACAATAATTTTTCTGAAGAGATTGAGTTTCTTAAATAACCATTATTTTCTTCTAAAGCATGGATTCTGGTTCCTCAGAAAGTCCTGCTAGTCTGAAAAGAGTAGCATCCCCAGCAGCCAAGGCAGCGATGTCAGGGGAAGGTGAGTCCTGGGTGGCACTGGATGGGAGCCTCTTACTCTGGCATTAACCACGAGAACTCTGCTTTGTGCCGAAGTCAGGAATCAGATTGTGGTGTTCAAGTGGTGGTAACATCCAAGTGCAAGTCAGTTTGCCTCTAGAATAATTGAGAATTATTATTGGAGTAGGCATTTATGTATGTTGTGTCTATAGAAGGAATAATTCCATGTATCATGAAAGATCTGAAAATACCTTCTGTAATTTGTACTTTTCCCAATATTTCTATTTTTTTGCCGTTATTTTGGTTAACATTTTCTGATCTGGAATGGGTTTTTACAGAGGGCCCAATAAGCACCTCTGTCCATGTGCCCATGATGTCAGTAAATGTCTCAATCCCAAAGCTCATTCCCAATGTTTCATTAAAGCTCTTAATTAAGGCAATGTCAGTCACTCACAGAGTATTGGGATCCTTATGGTCAGCTCCATTTTAAAGCTGGAGCCTGGGGCACAGACACAGAATTATCAGATAATTTTCAGTCCTCTGAAGGGTTTTAAAAGGGGAATTCCTGGCTGCTGCCACCCTTCAGCTGGAGGGAAATGTCCCCACATGAGCTGCCTTAACTCTTAATCCAGTGCAGTCAGCTAAAGGTTAATTAAATCACAGGCAGAGGAAATCAATTAATCTAAATGTAGGTTACAGGAATATTTGTGTATCATCCCTACAGCACACCTGAAGTTTGTAACTGCAGTTCCAGGTACAGTTTTAGGTACATTTACATTTAATTTGCATCTGGCATGAGCACCCCAGAAACTAAAAGGAGGGAACAGCAGAGAAAAGGGAGATAATAAATTATTTCAAAGTACAGCTGCTCTTGCTCACTAAATATTCCATAGAATCCCAGGGTGGTTTGGGTTGGAAGGGACCTTAAAGATCACCTTGTTCTGGTTTTCCTCATATTTGAGGAGAAGGAATTGTGGACGTGCAGAATCTTGTCAAAGGTGAGATATCTCAGGTGTTGTGTTTGTATTAAAAAGGAACACAACTTGTGTTTAAACACTTCAAAAAAGCTGTGGTTTTGAGAAATCATGAAGCAGGGATTTAACATCTTCTGTTGAGAGGGTTGAAGAAGAGCTCATGTGCAGAAGGTGATTTTTAATGTGTGTGGAGTTTGCATCCCAAACTCTGAAAATTCCACTCATCAGTGCAAACCAGAAACCAAAAAGAAACATGTTTAATATCTAAATGAATGATTTATGTACATTTTAATGATAATAGCAAATTATATACAAACCCCCCCTGAGGCAGCCGTTTGACAGATCCTGTTCAGTTCTGATAGATATAATTTTATTCATTAAATATTGATGTTTCTATGAGTAATAAATAATAAATTTGCCTTCTGCCTAGCCCCTGATATTAATGAGGTTTTGCAGAGGCTCACTGAGGGTTTCTCAGGAGTTTCCCATGTGCTGTATTTCCCTTTTCCAGAGTACATTGCCATGTACACCTACGAGAGCTCGGAGCAGGGGGACCTCACTTTCCAACAAGGTGACCTGATCCTGGTGACAAAGAAAGATGGTGACTGGTGGACGGGAACGCTGGGTGATAAATCAGGAGTTTTCCCATCTAATTATGTGAGACTCAAAGATTCTGAGGTAGAGAAATGTTTTCTTTGGGGTTGTAGTGGTAGCTGCAAGGCAGGGCATCGTAAGGGAAATAAAAACACATTGCAGTGTTACTGACTGAGATTGGGAAGGAAAAACAATGGCAATGACAACAATAGTTGCATTTTACAACTTAATATTGTAAATAACTTGGGGGACCATCCATTAAAATAATGCCTACATTAATAATGTGCTTGGCAGTTTTGTAGACACTGATCAGAACAGCCGTGATTATTTTATTGCCCTGGTAAGTCCTTAATGTCTGAGCCGGATCTTACTGCCATGATTTAAAAAAACCCAAAAATCCAGAGAGGAATATTTCAGTCTATTCTATTTTTTTTTCCCTATCATTTCTTGCAATCAAGGAAAACAAATTTTGCACCCAAACTTTGCTAACTACTGTATTTATTTGACAGTTCTTGACTGAAAATGGAGGTTCTGTTTCATCTCTTTTTATCCTGAAATAATTCCATTGAACACATTTTTTTTTTCTTTCTTTTTAGGCATTCTAAAGAGAGATGTTTTCTCATTTATATGGCTTGAAAGGATAATTTCTCTACCAGTAGGAGTTAGTTTAGATTCAGAGTTGGGTACATGACTGATCTCTTGATGAGAAGGATTCTGGTTTATATCTCTGAAATAATGGGGGGTTAAAGGTAAATAAATAAAAATCAGTGGATTTTGGGGAATCTGGATGGTGATGCACAAGAACTCAGTGAAAGACTCTGCAACACAGAGCCTGAGCAAGGTCACTCCTTAAAACCATTCCTGCTGTGGAAAAGCCAGAGGATAAAACCTGCAGCTGTAGGAAACCTTTCAAGAGGAAGTCTCTGGAGTGTCAAGAAATTCCAGCAACACCCTCTGGGACAGGATGAAAAAACTTGTAGTTAGTGATGTTTAGTACTGCAGCCCTTGGGAGAGATGGGATTGGGGCACTGTTGGCAAATCCTTGTGGAGAGCTCAGGTGTTCCATTCGGAGCCCCCTTTTCCTCAGAGAGCTCAGTTTGGTGTTTCTGTGACCCCAGCTTGTCTGGGGCTGCACCAGCTCAGTGTACTTCACCCCAAAGTGCTCCAGGTGCCCTCTTCGCTTATGAAAATCCCACCTTCAGCTCAGATCTAGATGAGAGAGGGAGGAAAAGGCACAGAGCTGGTGGAGCCCTCGCTCCTGGTATGTTGCTTTCATCCTGGGGTTCCTATGCCTGCAGGACACGGATCTGGCTCCGTGGGTAGTTGGGTTTTGCTCTCCAGCCTGGTCCCAGAGCCAGTTTTCGCAGAGGATTTCACAGTCCTGGCTCTCTGGTCACTCAGATGTGCTGCTGTGCTTGGACAGCTGCCTGGGGTGGAAAATGTTCTGAAAAGAGAAATAATTTAATGTGTTCTGCACTATTGACAGGCCCAAAGAAAAGCAGGGGTGATCTTTCAGCAGCAAGGGCAGAGTTTCTAGAAATGACTCAAAATCTCAATGGTTTCTACAGCAGAAGAATTTTTTTAATTTGTTCTTCTGTGCCAGGCTGTGCCCATTCACCTCAGGGTGCTAAAATAAACCATTCTCTGTTCCTTCAGCTTATTAAAAAGGTGGGAAAGTCTTTGTTCTTCAAAGGAACAATGGCACAATGCTCCGTTCTCAGGGTTTTTCTCAGGGTTTTTGATGGGATAAGGTGGATGGATACAGAGGGAAACAGGACTTTATTCTGAACACTGGTGAGAGTTCCCTCTGTGGGGACAGAGCTCGTGGGGGGCTTGGAAACACAACAATTTCAACACATCTCTGGTTATAAAACTTTGCGTAAAGGTTCAGAAAATAACCCCTGAATGCATCAAGGCAGGATTTGAAGGGTCCTGCTGCTCAACACAATTGGCAAGTCCTTGCTGGGGTTTATTACATTGACAAAGCAAGTTCTGGTGTGCTGGTCCAGGAGACTTCAGCCCTTGTCACAAAATCCGCTCAGATGTTTAGTGAGTGTCCCAGGTGTGCAGGGGGAGATAGAACAGGGTCTGTCCTTGCTGCTGTGTTTTCCCTCAGCAGAAGGAATAGGAAATGCTTCTCCATCTCCTGAGTGGGCCAGGGACCATCCTAAATGCATTATTTATGGATTTAGTTATTTACTGAAGTGCTGTAGGACTTCTCCATGTATTTCTTCTGCTTTTTCACCGGGGATTCAGAGAATCCCCAAACACAATTCAGATTCAGTCTGGTCAAGGTGATTTTGAAGTTTCTGTTTTAAAATCATCTCTCTGTGTTTCACAGTAAAGATGATGTCCCAGCCTATTTGATCTCTCCATGTGCTTCTAATCCAGCAGCATGGATGCTGACCAAGGGATATTTGGGAGGAGGGTGTTCTCTGAAGGTCCAGTCGCTTGTTCTTTCCTGAGGAGGGCAGAGGGTGTTCCTCTGCCAGAAACACTTCCAGAGCAGAGGGAATTCCTGGTGTCACCCTGTCAGTCCTTTGGTTCCCCCCATTTCATCCCCCTCTGTGGGGCTGTCGAGGCCATCTTCCCTTGTCCCCAGACGTGCACTGGGATTTGCACCTGCTCCCTGTGTGGGGCTTTCCCGGGTCCCTGCTCTGTGAACACAGCTCACGGGGCTGTAGGGGAGGCTGGAAAACTGAGGAGAACAGAAGGAATCCAGGGAGGAAAGGAAGATTTGCTGCTCTTCTGGGGTGTAACTGTAATAATCTGACAGTGACAGGAAAGGAGCACTGAGACATCAAGGCAAGCTGAAGATGTATCTAATAATCCCTTTTATAGGTGACTCAAAACCCATGCACGGGTTTGAATGGCCCTTTTCTCTCAGCCACTGAGCTGTTCTTTAGTTACTCCTCAGTTTAGTTTCTGCCAGAATCCCCAAGTTTTCAAAGCATCAGTTGGTAGGGAGAATATGGAGGAGGAAACTCTTCTTTTCCACAGAGGAATAATTAGGATTCTGTGGAAGCCTTCAGGTCATTTGATGTTGGCTCCAAGTTTGTAAGGAGGATCCTGAAGGTGAAGAAGGTGAAGTTGAGGGAGGTGGAGATGTTGAAGGCAAGAGGACATTTACGGTTCCCTAGCATTTCTGGCCACAGTTTAGATTTAAGTTGCTGTTATCCACCTCAGACCTCTTTATTGCAGGACATAAAACTCTCAGTGGCCTGGAAGAAAACTGCAGGAATTATTTAGGGGGCAGGAACTGCACTGATCTCATGTTTTGCTGGATTTCTTGTGGCTGTTCAAAGGCTTTGCTTGCCAATTCGTTGGCCTGGATGCTGATGTTCATCCCTCTTCTCACCCTCTCTGGGTGCAGGGAGTTTCTCAGGAGTATTTTCAATCCAGCTGTTTGGAGGGATGAAACCTGTTTTTGTTGTTTTAGCTCACCTTGACAGAATTCCCATTCTGTAGATATATGGATTTGCAATTCAAATGGGAGATACTTTGGAATTACTGATGGGATATACTTTGGAATTACTGATGGGATATAGTCTGCTGTTTGCAGCCTGTGAAAGGGAATAAAAGCCTGCACTTCTGCATTAACAAATCATCCACTTCATGCTTGGTATTTATTGCCATCTAAAATATTAAGGATTTCTGTAAGAACAGAATTTCTTGTGAATTTTTGACTCCCATGCTTGTTGAGTGTGTTGATGAAGTTTTGTAAATCATTTTCATGTACTGGAGAAAGAAACCTGAGTGCTAAACTTGCATCTTGTTCTCCATTTCAAGGCTCCAGGAGCAGCTGGGAAAACGGGAAGCTTAGGGAAGAAACCTGGTGAGTCAAATATTGTGGCAGCACCTTCTCTCTGTTCTTAAGTGTTTTGTTCAATGGCAACGAAACCTTTTTCATGAAAATAAAGTCTCTGTGCTCTTGGTCATCTCGGAGTAGTTTGCACTGATGAAAACCATTATAAATAACTGGAATAAATGCAGTTAAATAAATGATGTAACCGTAATAAAAGAATTCATCCTCCCTAATCATTCTAGGGTGTCAATCACTAAATAACATGTAGCTGGAGAATAAAATCTGCTTGCTCAAAAATGAATGTAAACTTCCTGATGGATTGCTCAGCACAACAGTGGGAAGCCATTCCTTGTGTCCTGTCCCTCCATCCCTTGTCCCAAGTCCCTCTCCAGCTTTCCTGGAGCCCCTTTAGGCACTGGAAGGGGTTCTCAGGTCTCTTCTCAGTAATTCAATACTTAAAAAACCAAAACTTAAAAGCCCTTCATGGAAGGAAGAATGGAACCCATTTCCGGGTTGTTTTATTTTAACCTTTCTTTTCTTGAATGCTTTTCTCTGAACTTTCTGCTTCTCTGTGACCTGCAAGAGCTGAACGTGAAACTTGTCATTTGTATTGTGAGTTGTTTAACACACAGTCCCCAGTAAAGCTCCTTTATGCTGCTGGGTGGGGGAGGAGGATGTCAGATACCCAAAGCCTTGTAAAACACATTTTGTAGACAAAAATGAGACATGTCTTGTTCTGAGAGAGATACAAGGTGTAAGATTTTTGCTCTTCCGCTGTGACCTGCTGAATATTGTAACTGCTGTGGTAGCAAGGGAGGGTTTCCTGATTTTCACAAATTCCCACCATTTGTTTGTTTGTTCATTTTGTCTCCTCAGTGGCTCTAGGGTGGAGAGATTAATGGGATTCTGTGGAAATCCTGCAAATGCAGGGAGCTTGCAGCCTTTCCAGCAGCAGGGCCGTGTTCTCCACCCAACAAATCCTTGGCCTTGCCCAGGACAGACTCTGCTCTTGATTTTTCTCTGCTTAAATCTTTCACTCTCCTGGCAGCACCTGCTGTATTTTACTTAGAAATTCCTTCTTCTGCCTTCTGCTTTCACAGCTAAGAAACCTGGAGAGGGACCTGGGACGAGGGCTGGAGGAACAGGACACAGGGAATGGCTTCCCAGTGCCAGAGGGCAGGGCTGGATGGGATATTGGGCAGGAATTGTTCCCTGTGAGATTTGTGAGGCCCTGGCACAGGGTGCCCAGAGCAGCTGTGGCTGCCCCTGGATCCCTGGCAGTGCCCAAGGCCAGGCTGGACACTGGGGCTTGGAGCTTGGGCTTGCAGGGGTAGCACTGGATGAGCTTTGAGGCCCTTCCAACCCAGGAATTCCATGATTCCATGAATTTGTGTGCTAATCCCAGATCCAGGTTTAAAGCACCTTTGTAACTCAGCTCCAGGCCTTTCCGTCACCTGCCTGGCTCCCCCCTGTCCCTGCCTCTCCCTGCTGACAGATCCCAAGGGAGGTTCTGCCATAATTGATCCCTATGCCATTTGCAGTGCCCTTGGATTGCTCCTCATCCTCCTCATGCTGCTCTGTTGTATCTCAAATGCTTCTCTGATAATTTTTAACTTTCCTTATGGTCCTTTCCTGCTAAATTTCACGTCAATCATTTGATCATTTCCATGTTGGGCTTCAACTCTCTTTGTATCTTCCCTGCACCAAACCCTCCCTCAGTTCCCAGCCTTCCAGAGTTTATGGATTCCTCTGCCTCCAGCTGCCTTTGGAATGAATCCCTAAGGGATGAGTTACTGGGGTCCCATAGGGAAGGTTCAGCAGCACCAACACCACTCTGTGTGTGTCAAACGTGTTCTCCTCACCCTGCACATGGTTTGGTGGCAGGGCTAAGCCTGACTTTGGGAGGGCACCAAAATTCCTGCAGCTCCTGTCAGCTCCAGTTGGATCCAAACGTAGGTTAACCCTGTGAGACTTTGTGAGGACCAAAATTATTCCCTGCCTTTCCACAATCTCTGTAAAGCAGTGAACTCCACCATCTACTTTGGGTAATTTCCTGGAATTGTGAACTCCCAGTTCCTCTGTGTCCCCTCGTGCTGGGAGGGGACCAAACAAAGCACCTGTTCTGTGAGAGCCTCCATGGAATAGAGATTTCCACATAAATCCTGTTTGCTGCATTTGGAAAACATTTATTTTTGGGTCAGGAGGTGAAAAATTTTCTGCCAGCTTTAATTTGCACCTCTTGGTGCAACTTCATTATATTGTCATTGATGTGTCTCCTCTTTTTGGGGAGTCAGTCCAAAGAGGTATTTATTGGAAAACACTGGATTTTAAGAGCTGCACAGTTCTAATTATTATTGTTATTATTATTATTATTATTGTTATTATTGTTATTGTTTTTCTCTATTTCAAACATTTTTTATCTCGTACCATAGAGCTGCTACCCTTCTGGTTTATTACTTATTTATTCCTGTAGTGCTCTGAACCTCTCATTTATTTTACAACTACCTCATGTATTCATGGAAATACATACATCTGTGACAATTTTATGGAAAAAAATATCACAGTGTTGTAGCAGAATAATGATGGATAAAATGTGTTCAGGTTTTTTCAAATTAATCTTCTTTTTCTTCTCTGCTTCAACAGAAATTGCCCAAGTTATTGCCTCTTACACAGCAACGGGCCCAGAACAGCTGACTCTTGCTCCTGGCCAGTTGATTCTCATCAGAAAGAAGAATCCTGGTGGTTGGTGGGAAGGAGAACTCCAAGTTAGTTCCTTCTTTTTTCCCTAGTAAAATTCCATATTTAAAAAAATGGTTCTTTTTTAGTAGTTGAAAATGCTGAATGTGTTGATGATAAATAAATTTGACAGCATTCTGCAGTCCAGCCGTTCCCAATAAAACACCTTTCCAAGGATACACACACCCCTTGCCATCCCTGGATTTGGGATAACCTGGGAGGCAGGTGCTTCCCTGGAGAACCCTCAGCAAGGGGGGGGAGTTCAGGGCTTGGTTTGGCTGCTTTGGATCCTCCCAGGTGTTTTTAAGAGTAGAACTTGACAATTTGGTCCCACTGAAGGAGGTTCTGTTTGGTTTGGGGTTTTTAGCAGGAGACAGGAGATGGGAAAATGCCATTGATTTATTTGTGCAGTGCAGATCTCAGACTAACTCAGTTATTTTTAACACTTTGTACTTGCCCCTTTTGCCTTTCCTGGTGATATTTTTTTTTCATCTTTTGTGGAGAAATCCTCTTCCAGGATTCCTTTGGGTTTTGCTCTCACTAACCTTGATGCTGTTGGTAAATTTTAGCTTTAAAGAGTCTCCACTAAATGTATTTTAAGACAGAAAAGAAACTTCTCTGTGCAAGAGCTGCCACAGTTATCAGCGAGCAGCTGCTGTGAGGCTCTAAAACAATTAAATTTTGGTTGTATAAATACTCACATGTAACTTTGAATACTTTAATGTCTTACATGTGGTTTTAGAATTGGGTTTTTCTTTGTTAGCAATCCCATTTCTGTTCTTTTTATTCTCCTGTTCCACACATGGGGGTCTGAGTGAAGGGAA
Source organism: Rhagologus leucostigma (assembly GCA_013397725.1). Taxonomy (NCBI): domain Eukaryota; kingdom Metazoa; phylum Chordata; class Aves; order Passeriformes; genus Rhagologus; species Rhagologus leucostigma. Next base: position 94,382 of record VZTD01005989.1, read on the forward strand.
AATAAGGCAAATGTTTTAAGCATTACATTGCTGGTTTAATGCAGGATTCAAAAATATCTTAAAATAAATTATATAAATACACTTTAGATCAAGTGTTTTCTTTTTTAGTAAAGATTTTGACAGGGAAGAAAGTAGTTGAAGAATAGTTAATCCATTAGATGATTTTTTTTCACCAAAGTTAGCATTAATTTGTTTTTAAAAGGCAAAATTCTTCCTGCCCAGAATACCAACCTTATTCTAACACAGAGAATAAACAGTTAAAATCATTCTTGATACAGATTTAGAAACTGGGATTCAACATTTTGGAAGAACCTTTCTTACTGTAAGGAATTTTGATGGATTTGATTTGCAATGGACATTGGATTTGGGGAAGTAACAGGATGAGGTTTCCTGCTTCGGTGACACAAGGGATTGAAAAGCTTGGATACGTTTCTGTAAAAGAAAAGAAGAAATTTGGATTCTTAACCTCTGTTTAAACTGTCACAATCTGGGGATCTATTCAAATGTAATTCTTTACATCATGAACAAGCATTTAATTAGAAATAGTACTAAGATTGTATGTTAATATTTTAATATTCAACTAGTGCCACAAAAATAGCCCGAGTTTTTCCTCATAAAATCCATTTTCCTATCCTAAGATAGCCTGTTAGTTGAAATCCTGGCTGCCTTGCCCTGCCCAAGGCTCCGGGGTGTGAGCAGCGCGGTGTCTCCGCAGGCCCGCGGGAAGAAGCGCCAGATCGGCTGGTTCCCGGCCAACTACGTGAAACTGCTGAGCCCAGGCACCAGCAAGAGCACCCCCACCGAGCTGCCCAAGCCTGCAGCGCCCTCAGGTGAGCCCTGGGTGCACCTGGCACCCGTTCCCTGGGTCCCTGTGCTGGTGCTGCTACCTCAGCTGGGAGGGGCTGGGTGCTCCAGGGCCCTTAGGACGTTCCTCCGTCCCCCAAACCATCCCATCCCTGCACAGACTGTGGGACAGGAGCTCTGGGATGTTCCTCCATCCCCCCAAACCATCCCATCCCTGCACAGACTGTGGGACAGGAGCTCTGGGATGTTCCTCCATCCCCCCAAACCATCCCATCCCTGCACTGACTGTGGGACAGGAGCTTGAGAGGCTCAGGAGGATCCAGGGGCACCTGAGGCTCCTCTCCTGCAGAACCTGCCCTTTGTCCTGAGGTGACGTGGGACAAACACCCCCCCCATGGAGAGGGAGCTTTTCTCCTGCACTTTAAGGGTTATGAAAGGACACAGGAGCCACAGAACATGAACATTTCCACAGAATCACAGCATGGGCTGGGCTGGAAGGGGCTTTCCAGCTCACATTCCATGATCCTGAGTTTCTGGAACTCGTGCTGACTGGCCCCTCTGATGGTTGTTACAAAGATCCAGAAAATGCCTTTTCTAAAGCCTCATGAATTCAGGTTTAAAATGGCAACTCAGCACTGAGACACAAACTTTTACATGGAAATATGATGAGATTTTTTTTATGTATTTTTGAAATTATTTCAGTTTTGACAGTCTGGGACTTTTCCCACATGCTAAATTTTACAGAATAAACTTTTTTAGCACTTTTTGCATTGCCTGCAGAACACCAAAATCTTAATTAAACTGTAATTTAAAAAAAGAGAAGCTGTTTGGCAAATTGAAATAAGTTGCTGGCTCGGTACAGGGATGAAAATAAAAGCAAATTTTAAGATTATTCCACTGGAGAGAACCTGCCAGCAAGGCTCATTAATAGAAGTCTGGTGTCTGGTGGGAAAAACCCTGCGGCCTGGCAAAGAGAAAACAGCAGAGGAATAGAGGGGATTATTTATTTAGCTAAACAGTTCTGCTGCTTTAGAGAGTTCAGGAAAGTGCTTTGTCAGAAGTGAGCAGAACCAGCTGTATTCTGAGACTGGATGAGTTCCACTGCAAGGAAGTAGAAAATCCGCTGCTGGAACCAGTCCTAGGGTGCCAGAAGGGCAGCCTGGATGGCCTGGGGTGCTTTTTGTCCAGTTCCATTAATTGTCTCTCGTATTTTCCAAAATTTTTCTGTTCTGAAAACCTCAGTGGGACAACAAGGACACCGCCATTGGCTTTCTTTCGGATTCTGCAGCTTCCAATAGTGGGAGTTCAAATGTGTCCCAGATTTTCCTGTCCATTGACCGGTCCTGGTGGGGGTTCCAGGCCAGGTGGGAGCAGCCTGGGACAGTGGAAGGTGTCTCTGTCCGTGGCAGGGGTGGGACTGGATGGGCTCTAAGGTCCCTCCCAACCCAAACCCTGCTGGGATTCCATGAAACTCTTTGGGATTTTTAAACCCCTGGAGTCAGTTTGGGTGGGGCTGAGCTGAGCCCCGGGGTGGGCACAGCAGGGGCAGGGTGGGCTCAGGTCACTGCAGGGTCCTGGAGCTGCCCTGAGCCATGGGCAGTGTCCAGAGATGACCTCTGCATGTGGGCAGGCTCAGGCTGGAGAGCAGGGAAAGGTTCTTCCCCCAGAGGGTGCTGGGCACTGCCCAGGCTCCCCAGGGAATGGGCACGGCCCCGAGGCTGCCAGAGCTCCAGGAGCGTTTGGGCACCGCTGCCAGGGATGCCCAGGCTGGGGTTGTTGGGCGTCTGTGCAGGGCAGGAATGGGACTGGATGTTCCCTGTGGGTCCTGCCCAGCAGGATGCCCCGTGGTGGGGTGGCAGCAGCCCCCAGCTGACCCCTGTCCCTTGCAGTGTGCCAGGTGATCGGGATGTATGACTACAGCGCCCAGAACGACGACGAGCTGGCCTTCAACAAGGGCCAGATCATCAACGTGCTCAACAGGGAGGACCCCGACTGGTGGAAGGGGGAGGTCAACGGCCACGTGGGGCTCTTCCCGTCCAACTACGTGAAGCTGACCACGGACACGGACCCGAGCCAGCAGTGTGAGTGTCCCGCGGGCGCGGCGGCTCTCAGGTGGAACATGCAGCATTGCCGGGCCCCGCGCAGCCCCCGCTGCCCCTCGGGGCCCCGGGCCCAGTCTCTTTGAAGACCTTCTGTCCCCCCCGTTGTGTTTGGTTGGTTTCGTTCCCATCCCCGTAGCACGTCCCCCCCTCCCCGATCATTTTTGCTCCATGCCTTGCCATGCCTGCCTCATTTCCCTAGCTTGAATTTGCTCATTGTTTTGTTTTGCTTATGTGTTGTTTTCCTCCTTTTTCTAGGAATCATATGTTGTCCATCCCCCACTCAGGCTTGAAAGTCCTCAAAGAGACCCACTATCCCATAGCAGTGCCCAGAGGGATGATGGGAGATGCAGCCTTGATCATGTGGCTTCCAGCATGATCATCTACTGCCTTCTGAGTCAAGAACACACTGCACAGCAGTTTTACCTCATTTGACATTTAGTTGCATGGAATCGCAATGGTTGAGTTAATTACCGACAAAATTAAACTGATTCAAACAAAACAAAACAAAAACACACACACACACACACGCAAAAAAATAAAAATCAGAGGATAGTGGGTCCTTTTGTGGCTTTCAGAGTTACCAAACTAATTTTTCCACCTTTGCACAGGTGCTTTCGGTAGTTTTAAAAATTATTTTTTAAAGATATATTTTAGCCTTTCAAAGGAAAAGTATAAATTAAATTTCTTCATTGCAATTTTGTTTGTGCAAAAAGACCCACTATCAAGGAATGCTGCATGTGCTATTAAAATTGTTCCAAATGTCCATGAATTGGAGACTTTATGTATCTTTCTTTTTTATTGTTCACTTGTCCGGTGTTGTCAATATGTCTCTTTTTTTTTATTATTTTAATTTTCTTTTTTTTTTTTTTTTAATTACAAAAGAACAGAAGGAGTTAAAATCAGTTTAAGGAAGTTTAAATGTGCCCAGTTCCAGGTATTTTGTTGTAGTTACTGTACTGTTTGTATCAGGTGTTGTTGTTGCGTGTGTAACCCATTGTGGAGAGGAGAAATGCCCTCCTCCCGTGCCAGAGACAAACCTGGAGTGATGTTTTACCCAGCTCTGTTCATTTGATTTTGCACATTACTTGTAGCTGCAAACAGTTAGCAAACAGCCTGGTCTGTGTCGTGTCCCTCGGTTTGTTGCATTCCCGGGTCAGAAATGGGTGGAATGTTCACTCCTGGGGGTGGCAGAACTCCCTCCGTGGTTTCCACCTCGGGGACGGGCACTTGGATTTCTCAGTTGTGCTTTCTGTGGAACAACACGTTCTGAACGAGTCATTTTCCTGACAAGAAAGAATGTATAGAACTATCTCCCTGCAATTAATTTCCAATGTTTACATTTTTTTAAACTAGACTGTGGAATTTATACAAATTAATATGAAACGGAGCTTTCAGTGGAGTTGTAGCTGTGCTGTAGCCAAGCCGTGTCTGTCTTTGCAGCGTTAGTTCCCGGCTCTTGCTGAAATGCTGGTGCTGGCAGTGCCTTCCTCCCAATGCCTCAAGCACAACAGAGCCCTCCTACTAACGATTTACCACTGAGTTACGTCCAGGTTTACGTGTCTCACTCTCCCTGAGCTCCTGCTGGCAGCCTGTAGCATTCCCAGCCCAGCTCCCTGCTCCCGACCCGTCCTGCGGTGCAAAGGACAAGTTGAAGCTCCTTATTCAATTGCACTTCAGTATTTCATCACTATGAATGTAAATTATATAAATATATAAAAACCTGCAGCTTTAACAACTGTAATACAGCCTTTCCAATTAGTTCCATGTATAGAGAATTAAATCCTTCGTACAAAAGAGGCCGACACGTGTTTGTTGTCTCGTTGCTGGGTCACGCCGAGCTCGCCACGGGCCCTGAGAGCACCGAGGGATTTGCCACCAGCACAGCCTGGAGCCCTTTTCCCCTCACAGTGACACCTGCCCGGGTTCTTGGAACGTTAATTCAATGTGATTATTTAGATTCATCATCATTATCTGCAGCCTTTTGTCCCTCTGGCTCCGGGGGGGATTGCTGGGGTGTCCTTGGACTCCCGGTGGGTCCTTTCCAGCTCAGGATGTTCTGTGATTCTCTGAGTCCCTGTCCAGGGTTTCTACGTGGTACAAATCAGTTGATTTTGATTTTTTTAATAGATAAATTAAATATTCTTTCTTGGTTTGCCATGGGTTTACCTGGATTTTGGATGTGTTTTATGCCAGAAGCTCAAGTCTGAAAATACGCACAAATGCTCAGATTTTCCTTCATTTTAGGACAGTACTTAAATAGTAATACATCCTTCATTTCTACTATAAAAAAATAGTTCTTCTCCATCATGGCCACTTGCTGACAACTGTAGAAATGGAACAGCACATCCCACTTGTGATTTTCAGTGCTCTGCTCTCGGAGGGGATGAAGCCAGATTTGACTCCTCTCTGTCAATATTTCGTGCATTAACTGATATTTGAACGAGAGGATCTCTCTCTTTTCCCGTCTGAGCTGCTGGGTTGGAAAACGGATTTGACTGAAAGCATTGGCCCTTAGGGACATTGTGGCTCCTGTGACTTCAGGCCAGAACTGCATATTGAATCTGTAGTGAAATATTTACAATACTTCAGCTGTAGGGGACTCAGGTGCTGCTTTTCCCTTTCTCTTTACATCAAGTGAGAGGAGAAATGAAGCTGCTGCAGTGACCTGCAGGGTGCAGGTTCTCTAACGTGGGTTTTTCAAGTGCTGAGACTGAAACCTTCCAAAATCACCGAGTCCTAAAAGCTCCTGGGGGCAGCTTTGCTGTGACGTGGGAGGAACAGTCTGGAGCTGTCCCTCTGTATCTCACAGGGAATCCCAGGATCCCTGAGGCTGGAAAAGCCCTCCCAGCCCAGCGAGGCCAAGCTGTGCCCTATGCCCACCTTGTCCCCAGCCCAGAGCACTGAGTGCCACGGCCAGGCACTCCTTGGACACCTCCAGGGATGGGGACTCCAAACCTCCCTGGGCAGCTCTTTCCAAGGCCTGACCTCCCTTTCCAGGAGGAAATTGCTCCTGGTGTCCAGCCTGAACACACACGAGGCACTGGTTGTGCCAGGACTCCTTAGGCAGAAGAGTAAAATAAACCTCATTCACAGAGTCCCAGACAAAGACACTCCGTTGTGGCTTAAGTGACAGACCTTGTTGAAGTCCCTGAAATGTTTATTTCCTCCGTGACTGGAGTCCCTAAGGGTGCCCTGGTAGCTGGGCAGGGAGTGTTTCATCCTCCTCCTCCTCAGGGATTCTCCCTGAGCTGCAGGGAGCAAGGCATTGCAGTGACTGCTTTACCCGTCTGCGTTTGTCTTTATGGACATAAATAAATATAAATAAATAGATATATATGAGAAAGGGAGGAGGACAGTGATTGCCCAGAGAAGCTGTGGCTGCCCCTGGAAGTGTCCAAGGCCAGGCTGGACATTGAGGCTTGGAGCAGCCTGGGACAATGGCAGGGGTGGCACGGGACGATCTTAAAAAACCCTTCCCACCCAAATCATCCTGGGATTCTGTGAACTGGTTCTTTATATTCACTGCCCTGTGCCAAGTGCCTTCTCCCATTGCACAGGAATTGTCACTTGAGGGGTGGTGAGGAGACTGGGATTCCAGACTGGTCGCTGGATTTTATTCTTCACTGTTTTTTCTGTTTATGGGAATTCCCTCTGTATTCAACTGCTGACAAAGAATTCCCATGGATGTTCTTTCTGGGAATTTGTTCCTTTCAATACTTGAAATCCATCCAAGACAACTCCAAGTCTGAAACAGGGGTTTATCAAGAACATTTTGCTTTATATTCAGGATCAGTTTTATTTAAACCTCAATTCTTTTGGAGCTTTAGTGGCTTCATTTTCTGTCCCCATGAGCCCACTGAGCACATTTTATTCCCATAACCAAAATAACAAATTCTGGTTTTGTTCTCTGCTTTTAAAGCACTTTTTAGTTCTTTGTGGTCATTGACTCCAGCTATTTAACTGTTAAAGAGCAACTTCTGTGCAGTAAATTCAGATGACAAATTGCTTGTTTTTAACTTTATTTTAGACAACTTCAGTAAATTCAGGGACAATATACCTCAGATATTATTGCATCAGTTGAATTGACACAGACAACAGGATAACAGACTGCTCCTTAGCTAAACACGGTGCTGAGGTGACCTTTGGGTTCCAGATCCTGTGGGAATGGTTTCAGGAGGTTGTCCTGGTGCAGTTAAAATTGAAAATTGTTTTCACCAAGACTTCAGTGCCCACCTGGGGACTTTAATGGGCAAAGCACTTGAACTCAGCTGGAAGGGACCCACAGAGATCACCCACTCCCACTCCTGGCCCTGCACAGACCCCCAACAATCCCAGCCTGGGCATCCCTGGCAGCGGTGCCCAAACGCTCCTGGAGCTCTGGCAGCCTCGGGGCCGTGCCCATTCCCTGGGGAGCCTGGGCAGTGCCCAGCACCCTCTGGGGGAAGAACCTTTCCCTGCTCTCCAGCCTGAGCCTGCCCTGGCCCAGCTCCAGCCGCTCCCCGGGTGCTGTCCCTGTCCCAGGAGCAGAGCTCGGAGCTGAAAGTGAAAAAACAATAAAATGCTGTTTGATAAAAGGTTGGAACATTTAAAATACTGCATTTTTTCCCCACGTTCCTGGCTCCAAGTGAAGTGCCTGCACAGCCCCTTCCATTGTGGAAGACCCTGTAAAATGGGGCTGTGCAGTTCCTTCCACTTGGACCCGTGGCCGCTGCTCGTGGCTCTGCTCCTTCTGTGCCCTGAGTGCCCAGGGGCTCAGACAGGTCCTGGGTCACAACTCAGAGGTGAGATTTAGTTTCCTGATGGGTTCTAAACCAACCCAGGGCTTGGTTAACTCTGTGGTTTACATTTTTAGATGCGTTCTTGCCCTCACACGCAGAATTTTATTCTCCCCAAGCAGCCTGTGGAAAGGGATTGGTAAAATCATTGACTCGTGGAATGGCTGGGGTTGGAACCACCACCAGTGAGCCACATCCTCAAGTGCCACGTCCACACCTTTTTTGAACGCTTCCAGAAAGACCGAATCCACCACTAAATAATGCTTAAACTTGTGCAAGTGGGACTGCCCAGGCTCGTTTCCAGGTCCTTCCGTGCACCTCAGAGGGAAGTGCTCTGCTCTAACAGGAAATGGACACACTGGTCTGGTTGAGAAATTCCAAACGTGCTGAAATCATTGAAAATAGCTGAGAAATGGGATTGGGCATTGCAGATGCTTGAGATGGAGAGATCTGTTTGATCCCAGACAGTGTCCTCAGCAAAAGCCTGGGATGGTCTCTCAGTGGAGGGTCCATCCCACAAGGTTTAAGGGGAATTGGTTGCATCTGAAAGGGGTGATAGGAAGGTTGAATGTTTAAATGCTGTGATTTAAATAAATCAGCACTGCTGAGGCCCCTCGAGGGCTGTGCCCAGTTCTGGGTCCTGCAGGAGAGCCCTGGAGGGGCTGGAGCGTGTCCAGGGCAGGGAACGGAGCTGGGAAGGGGCTGGAGCCCCAGGAGCGGCTGAGGGAGCTGGGAAAGGGGCTCAGGCTGGAGAAAAGGAGGCTCAGGGGGGACCTTGTGGCTCTGCACAACTCCCTGACAGGAGGGGGCAGCCGGGGGGGTCGGGCTCTGCTCCCAGGGAACAGGGACAGGAGGAGAGGGAACGGCCTCAGGCTGGGCCAGGGGAGGCTCGGGTTGGACACCAGGAGCAATTTCCTCCTGGAAAGGGAGGTCAGGCCTTGGAAAGAGCTGCCCAGGGAGGTTTGGAGTCCCCATCCCTGGAGGTGTCCAAGGAGTGCCTGGACGTGGCACTCAGTGCTCTGGGCTGGGGACAAGGTGGGCATCGGGCACAGCTTGGCCTCGCTGGGCTGGGAGGGCTTTTCCAGCCTCAGGGATCCTGGGATTCCCTGTATGATTTACCTGAGTGAAGGGGTGCTCTCCTGGTGTGCTGTTCCCTTCTCCTTAAGGATTTGGAGGAAAACTGTGAAATCATTTTTGCCTGCTCCTAGTTCCCTCTAACAGGACAGATTCCTGTCTCCAGTGACCTTGTCACTACAGACTGGGCCAGCAGGAGGCTCACAGGGAAATCTGGCAGTGGCACTGCTTAGAAAACCTCCCCAGATGAAAAGGAATCAGCAGCTGTGCCCATGGATGTGGATCAGTGATTTCCAAAACAGAACCTCCCTTCCCAAAAAGCAGCATCTTGTTTTAGGCTTAGTGTTTATCTTGGGAGACCCAGATCTTCAGGGCTGACTTAGTAAGGAAGAGGAACAACATCTTTACTCTGAAATGATTTTTGCATTTCTGGAGCCCTTTAGTCTGCAGGGACTGTGGTGATGGGAGGTCAAGGCACAGATTTGTAATTACAGCATTTCTCTGTTGGTTCTCCAAGTCCAGCCAGAGGAGCAGAATTTGTGGATTCACACTCCTGAGAACAAACCAAGTTAATTATTGTAATTTCCCCGTCCTTTCCTGCCCCTACTGGATTGAAGCAAAGAATTGCCCAGAGCAGCTGTGGCTGCCCCTGGATCCCTGGCAGTGCCCAAGGCCAGGCTGGACACTGGGGTTTGGAGCAGCCTGGGACAGTGGGAGGTGTCCCTGCCATGGCAGGGGTGGCACTGGATGGGCTTTAAGGTCCCTCCAACCCAAACCATTCCAGGATTCTGTGATCAGTGGAATTCAGTTCACCAAAATTCTTTGGCATCCATGAAAAACGAGCCAGACATTTCCACTTGGAAAGGAACCCAGTTCTTCTTTGGTGCTTTTAATACAAAGACAAGAAAAATCTCTGTACCTGTGCACCTCACAAAGAAAATCCTGTACCAGAAAAGTCTCTCCTGCATGCTCTGCTCAGATTGGGCTTTTTTTCAGATATTTCATACCCAAAAGCAGAGTGCTTGTCATGGTTCAGAGCAGCCCATTCACACCCCAGCTGGCTGCCAAGGGAGCACTAAAATGGTTCATTATTTAAAATGTCAGAGCTTCCTCCAAGGGGCTGGTGGTTGGAAATCACCTTCAGACCAAGGCCGTTGCATCTTTGAACAGGAGCTTCCCCAGGGAGAAGTAATTAAACACTTGGTTCGCTTCTAATGAAGCCTTGGGAGAACTGGGCCTGTTTCTTAGACCTCTGGTTTACTTGGTACTGAAGAAACTGCTCTGAAATCAGGCATTTATTCAACAGAGAGGAAACTTCTGGCTTTTGAAAGGGGCCAAAAAATTCGTTATTTTGCCATGAAGTTGGTATTTCTCCAAATCTGCTTTTTATTCCAAGCAAAGTTTCAATTGCACTTTGTAGAGGGCTGTGACATCCTGTGTCTCAAGGGAGCCTTATCAAGGTGCCTCTGCTTCCAGCCCGATCCCAGCTTCCAACCTGACCCCAGCTTCCAACCTGATCCCTTCCCAGCTTCAGAATCAGAGAGGAAACAGCCTTGACTGTCTGTATCTCTTTTCCTGGGTTTGTTTTGTTTGGGTTTGGGTGTTGGGTTTTTTTTCGTTATTTTTAAGTCAAATCCATCATTCCCCTTTCAGGAGCCCAGATCAGTTAAAGCAGCAGTTGCTGGTATTCCACGGAAATAATGGGGATACACCTGGACCTTTCCAGTGGCATTGTCTGAGCTCCGTTCAGGAAGCTAAAAATGCAGGAAATACTCCCTAAGTATTGGCTTTATATGCAAAGAACTGCAAGAGTGACCTGGGGCCTGATGTTTCCATGCGGAAAGTTTGTTTCCATGAGGAATATACTGAATTTGCTGAGGGGTGAGGGAAAGAATTCAGCTGGGGAATTTTGGTTGTGTGAAAATAGTTGAAATAGATAATTTTCAGAGCCAAACGTTTTCCACCTGTTTGAAATGAACTTTGCTTTTTGAAATGCATTGTATTTTATGCAGAAAATTAGCAAAAACTGGAAGAAAACGTTCTGTGTTCCAGTCTCAGAGGAACTTAATTAAGCTCAGCTGAAAAATAATGGCCTGCAGAAGAAAGAATGGAATTAAATGTTCTGCGTAATTCAGAGCAGAAAACAAAATTTGAGATTGTGGAATTGATATAAAAATCCTCCCATCTACAGGGGATCGGTGCAAGGGAGGTTTGCAACAATGAAAGGACAAAACTAATGGAAGATGAGCTCTTAGTGACAACCTTTTCCTGTGCTTTTAAACGTAAAGGAGAACAAAATCCACCCCTTTGGCCTGGCCCAGAAATGAGTGGGATCTGGGGATCTCCAGTGACCTTTGCGTGTCCTGGCTCGAGCCCTTCAAATATTTAGGAGCAGTTTTTAATTGAAATGTGAAGAAGTAAAGAGGCCCTGCAGGCCCTTCTTGAGCAGGATCTCTTTGACCAGAAGGGTAAAGGTGAACCTTGAATTTAGGGCATCCATCATCTGAGGGAATCATGCCAAAGTGCCCCTCGGAGCGCTAGGGTCACTGCGGCTCTTCCCTAACTCCCCTGGGGATGTCTCTGCATTTTCCTCACACCACTTGAAGTCTTTTCCCCTGTTTGTCATTGCCAGCCATCCGCGTGGGATTGGAACGACACAGCCCAACGGGTCGGGGACCTCACGGGGAAGGTTGGGAATGGGCAGGCAGGGTGAGGGGCACTTCTAAGCTTGGCCACCAGGGAAGAGTTCACACTCAGAGATGGCCTTTGTTTTAATAAACAAAAGAAAGGTGTTAAATGGAATGTCTGGAGTCACTGAGAGATGAAGCATCGCTGGGACTGTGCCATGTGAACAGTGATGGAGTGACCGCGACAGGCGGCAGTTCCCGGTCATTCCGTGCTGCTGTAACTGCCTCAGGGCTGAACCCCTCTGCAAACGGCCACGAGTAAAGCCCGGGGTGCTGTTGTGTTTTGCAGGGTGTGCAGACCTGCACCTCCTGGACATGCTGACGCCCACGGAGAGGAAGAGGCAGGGCTACATCCACGAGCTCATCGTCACCGAGGAGAACTACGTCAACGACCTGCAGCTGGTGACGGAGGTGAGGCGGCTCTGCAGGCTTGGGCCACTCTTGTCCCTCAACCAAATCAGGCCTTGCACGGTGCAAAGTTACTGCATTTCACTGCCAGCTCTGCCTCCCTTGGGGGATCTCTGTGCAATCCTCGTTTGTGTGTGTTTGTACGGAGACAGGTACAGCTGTGGGTGAGTGTGGGTGGGTGCAAACCACGTCAGTCCCTTGTGTTACCGTCAGCAAAATGCCGATGTTTGAAGTATCATTTTAGCAAACCCTTTTTGCTCCTGACTCTCAGTGTTTATTTCTCATGTACAAGTTTTGAAACGTAATCAAATGTTCTTAAATGAAGCCCATTTTCCACACTCGCAGTGGGGCTCAGTTATCACTTCCTGGGATTGGCTTTAGAGGTAGAGAAAAAGGAATTAGTACAGACAGCTATGGACAATTCTTTTGACAGAGAAGCAAAGTCCTTTTTTAAAGAAGAGTTCAAGGTATGCAAACCTGAGACACTCAGAGAAATCAGAACTTCCATAAAAGACACTCAGAGAAATCAGAACTTCCATACTTCCAAAGTAAAACCTATTTTTCAGTTGCATTATCAAAGGAATCCTGGGATCTTTTGCAGGAGACCTCTGCCTAAAATTCCCAGGTTTCAAACAGATTATCCAGGTCAGAATTAACACCACCACCACCCCTACAACTTCAGAGTATTCCCTGTTAAAGCCCCTCATACCTGAGGGTCTCCTTCGTCCCACCCGTTCCAGGGAACATGAGGGATGTCTGGGACACGGAGCATGCTGGAAGTCTGTCTGTGCTTACCCTGTATGCTCTAAATGGCCTCATTTCTGACTCCCCAGATCTTCCAGAAGCCACTGATGGAATCTGAGCTGGTCACAGAAAAAGAAGTTGCCATGATTTTTGTTAATTGGAAGGAGCTGATTATGTGCAATATAAAACTACTGAAGTAAGTTGGTTTTTTCCCCCCGTACTTAGCAAAAACAGAATCCTGGGCCTCTCCCCCTGCTTCTCCTTTTAGCTGCATGAAAATATTTGCCACTTACACACATCCTGACCAGAAGGGCCACGTGTTTGTCCTTGTGGGAAAAAGCAAGCTGTGGACAGTGTTTGCTGTGAGTTGTTGGGAAGAACCCAGCAGTTCTCTGCCATTTGCACTGACTTTGTTCCTGTGCTCCAGAAGGCAAATCCTCCTCTCCCCTGAAGAGCAGGGCTTGCCAAGGCTTCCCACAGGGCAGGACTTGCCCTGCCTCTGTCCCAGTCCAGCCCCAGCCCCTGTCCTGCTGCCTGTGAATGCAAACCAGGGCACAGGAACCTCCCTCATGCCGAGCTGGCCGCTGTGTCCCTGTCATGAGTGTGGGTGAGACCTGGCTGTGCTGAACAGAGCCCGGTGCCCAAGGGATTCCTGCCCAGAGCACCCTTCTCCAAAGGCTCCTGGTGCTGCTGCCCCAACTCACTGCCACGAGAGCCATTGCCAGGGGAGCTGAGTGAGGGGAGGGTTAAACCTTCACCTTGATAAGCAAGAGCATGAGTAAAGTTCTCTTGTTTTCCCTACTGAGCTGCTAATTTTCACTGAACCTACAGGGATGTTACAGCTTTGTAATATCTCCTTTTTTTTTTGTAAAATGTATTTGAAAATGGCTCACAAGTTGAAAAGTTGTGGTGGTGACAGGTCAAATGACAATGAACCTTTCCTTAGGAAGCCAGGCTAAAACCTGGGAGTAGCTTTGAGTTCGAAGTGACGGGGGTTTTCCCTCCCTCCCTCACACATCAGTAACTCTCTAAACTAATAGAAAAGGAAATTACATTCCTTTTTCTCTCATCTCTGGCATTCATTAATGTCAAACAGCAGCTGGGTGACCACGAGAGGGAAAGGTGCTGGCTGAGGGTGCAGCCTTGGTTATTGTATCCTTGCAGTGAATCTCGTGGCTGATGTGTTTATCGTTCTCTGGGTTTCAATGACGAGTGAGAACCCACCCCTTTATTCCATAACTGAGGAGTGGCTCTTTGTCCAACCCCCGTGCCCTGCTCCTGCCCAGGGCCCTGCGCGTGCGGAAGAAGATGTCCGGGGAGAAGATGCCGGTGAAGATGATCGGGGACATCCTGACGGCCCAGCTGCCCCACATGCAGCCCTACATCAGGTTCTGCAGCTGCCAGCTCAACGGGGCCGCCCTCATCCAGCAGAAGACGGATGAGGTGCCCGAGTTCAAGGAGTTTGTCAAGGTAAGAGAAGCAGCAACCCCTGGGAATTCTGGGCGTCTTTTCACTTGGCTGATCTGCTGAACACACGAGGCCCCACCCCGAGGGCTGTGTCCACTTCTCGGCCACTCACTTGAAAAAGGACCTGGAGGGGCTGGAGGGTGTCCAGGGAAGGGATTGGAGCTGAGAAGGGGCTGGAGCCCCAGGAGCGGCTGAGGGAGCTGGGAAAGGGGCTCAGGCTGGAGCAGAGGAGGCTCAGGGGGGACCTTGTGGCTCTGCACAACTCCCTGACAGGAGGGGCAGTGAGGGGGGGTCGGGTTCTGCTGCCGTGTCCCAAGGGAAAAAATGAGAGGAAATGACCTTAAATTGCACCAGGGGAGGGTCAGACTGGAGATGAGAAAATATTTTTCCCTCACAGGGTGGTCAGGAACTGGAATGAGCTGCCCAGGGAAGTGGTAGAGTCACTGTCTCTGGAAGTGTGGCCCTTGGGGACGTGATTTGGGGTGATGCTGGTGCTGCTGGGGTGGGACCGGATGATCCTGAAGGGCTCTTCCAGCCCTGATGATTCTGGGATTCTTGTCCAGACAAGGCAGGTGAAGAAGCGTTGTAAAAACCACAAGGAATTCTCCTCCTGATGCTGTGATCTCAGAGCAGATTTAGCTGAGGATTGGTGCTCATTTATTGCCTTCCCTTTTCCTTTCTTGGAGGAGCTCGTTTTTCAGGGTTTAAACCGCCTGACTAACCAGATTTTACCTCTCTAATGTTTCAGAGGTTAGCAATGGATCCTCGCTGTAAAGGAATGCCACTGTCAAGTTTTCTACTAAAGCCTATGCAACGGGTAACCAGATACCCACTAATAATTAAAAATGTACGTTCCTTTGCACACTTGATGGGTTTGGTGCTGCTTTGCTTATACCTTAATTACAGGGTTGTTTCCTTATTTGTGTCAGGCTTTACCACTGTGAGATTTCTGATGTGCTGGGGAATGTGGGGTGTCCTTTAATCCTCGATTCCAGTATAGAAAAAGGGATAATTCCTTGGGCTTTAGCAAAACAACTCGGTGTTTCTATTAAAAAAGGAGGTGAAACTTGCACCTAAAGAACCAGAAGGCAGCGAGTGGTGAATGAAAACTTAAAATCCAGAGAACAGGAGCAACAAGTCAACCTTGTGCTCATATTTGGCTTTCCCCACTGTGCCATTCCCTCCTCGCAGGCTGGGAGGTGACGCTGGGCCTGGGTTGCTGCAGGTTCCCCCGCAGTGCAGCTGATGGTGCTGGAGAACTCCCAGCCCTTTCCTAACTTCCATTTGTTGCTTAGCACTTCCCATCCCAAATGACGCCATGGAACTTGGCCCGAGGCTTTCACAGGGAATTATGAATTGGATGTTGGCATTTAAGGGATTCCTTCAGCGGCCGTGGCTGTGCTTCTGTATTTGGCTGCAGTGTGTGCGCTTCTGTCAGAGCAGCCAGCAGTGCCCTGGTGCAAGGGCTGTGCAGGCAGGCCTGCAATCCAGCTGTTCCCACACAGCGTTTGTCTCCCATTTCTCATGTCTGTCAAGGAGGAAAACGAATGTGGGACATATTGGCTGGTTCTGCTGGAAATAAAGGCCTAGAATGGAAGTGTGGGGCTGAGAGAGCGAACGCAGCTGAGCTGTGGTGACGGAAGCCTCGTGCTGGGTTTGTGTGTGCGCAGATAATAGAGAACACCCCCGAGAACCACCCTGACCACAGCCACCTGAAGCACGCCCTGGAGAAGGCGGAGGAGCTGTGCTCGCAGGTGAACGAGGGCGTGCGGGAGAAGGAGAACTCGGACAGGCTGGAGTGGATCCAGGCCCACGTGCAGTGCGAGGGCCTCTCCGAGGTAACCGGGGGCTCCCTCGGGACCGGCCACGGCTCGCTCACGGCACGGCAGCACGGGGCACACGGGCACCAGGCAATCCCATAATCCCAGTCCCCGCTCCCACCTGTCCTTGGCTCCCTTCCCTCCTGCACGTCATCCTGGTTGCTGCTCGTGTTCCTGCCCCCTCGGGGTAAATCCTGCTTGGTTGCCTGGCTCCGGACCAGTCCCGGGTTCAGTGCTGCAATTTGCGACCACAACTTCCCAGTTTCCCAGTTCTTTATGGTGCAGTGGTTGTGGGGCTGCTGTATCCCACCCCAAAGCTGTACCTGACCGCTTTGGAGTGCTTTAAAAACCAAATATTTAGAAATGTTCTCTGCAATAAAGCTTTGTATACATCTGAAAACTCAAGAATGCTGCTCAAGTCTCTGGAGACTTTACAGAGAGAATCCCTGCCTCCCGTTCCGTGTTATTTTTTATGGTTACATGATAAGTTTCTAGAAATATTGTATGTCCTGCAAAAGGAGGGAGGATATTCTGATGGCCTTCCTGTTGTTGGTGGAGGTAACAGAGGCAGACAGATCACAACTTGATTTTCAAAGTTTTCGGTTCTAGAAGGTAAAAAAATAACAAGCACTGATTGGTTCATAAAGAAGAAAAATTGCATTTTACCTCAGGAAGTCTGACTGTCCTGGCAGAAGGACGTGTGTGACAATGTCAGCACATTCAGCTGTCTGCCAGCCACTGCCTGAAGGAAAGTGGCTGCTTTTATCTTCTGTAGACGGTGCCTGGCCCCAGAACAGCAAATCCATACCCTGGAAGAGCCTGTGGTGCTCGCTGCCACCCTAACACCAGCAGCAGCCTCCAGCCCGTGGCAGGGAACAATCCAGCCTCTCCCTGTTTTCTGTCCGAGGGGTTTCCAGCCTGCCAGGGGAGCCGCTCCAGATGCAGCTGCCCAGGGTTGTGAGAGCTGTGCCATCCCCTGGTGAAAATAAACCTGAAAATGGCACTTTAGGCAAGGGCAAGACTCTGCTCATGCCCAACAAGCCCCGGCTGAGTCTGGGATTGTGCCAGTCCCAGTGCTCAGCAGCTCTAACTCGGGGTATCGTGGCCATCTGGAATCCTTTGGGGTGTTTCAAGGGGTGAAATTCAAACCGAGTTCAGAATCCAACCCTTAAGGAAGCTCAGCCTGTGGAGAGGCCGTTTGCAGAGCTGCTGCTAATCCAGGACAGGTCCCCGTGGCTCAGTCCCACTCCTGGAGGTGCATGTGCGTGGCAAGGGGGCACAGATGCTTTTGGCTTCCCCCTGCCTGCCCAGCCGTGCCCCCGTGACTGATGGGCTGCCTTCAAAGGGACTCTCCTGGAGCCTTCTGTGACTTGCACCGCTTGTCATGCTCGAGGCATTGCTCGTCATCCCCGTGACACAGACTGGAACCAGGACTCAAAACTGTATTTGGTCTCTTGCAGGGCAGCCCCGATTGTTTCACTTTATACAGTGCGTTGTTGTTCTTCTTCTACTTTTCGCAGCAACTCGTTTTTAATTCAGTTACAAACTGCTTGGGACCACGCAAGTTCCTGCACAGTGGGAAGCTCTATAAAGCCAAGAGTAACAAGGAGCTGTATGGTTTTCTCTTCAACGACTTCCTCCTCCTCACTCAGATCATAAAACCTCTTGGCTCTTCCGGCACAGACAAGGTCTTCAGCCCCAAGTCCAACCTGCAATACAAAATGTACAAAACTGTAAGTGCTGCTCCGACACGGGGATGGGGCCAGGGCTCGGTAGCTCCATTCTGGGGGTGTGGCCCTGGAGAAGAGGTTTGAAAGCTTTGACGTTCAGGGACTGATGGCAGGAAAGGTGGCTGTGTGCTCCAGTGAGATAAGAAAAGATGCTTCTGAGGTTTTGCTTGAACAAAACTCTTCCACGAGGGCTCGTGCGTTTGAGGGAGCGGAGGGAGAGCGGCGTTCGCTGCTCACTGGGAGAAGGAGGCAATGCTGTGCTTGGCTCTCTCCAGGAGCATTTCCAGGCTCTGCAGGCACCTCTATCTTTATCAGCTTTTAAAGTTTTCTGAAGAAAGATGGGAGGCAGAAGGGGGGAGATACTTGGGACACGCAATAAACCTGCTGTGAGCTGCTGTGTGCTGAGTGCCCCCGTTCAGACTGCAGTACAACTCCGGCTTTGCTGATGTTTTACAGCCCATTTTCCTGAACGAGGTACTGGTAAAATTACCCACAGACCCTTCTGGAGATGAGCCCATCTTCCACATCTCCCACATTGACAGAGTCTACACACTGCGGGCCGAAAGCATTAATGAAAGGTAAGTGCCTGCGTGGGCCTTTAAAAAGTCTGGTGCAAAGGTAGGATGGGAATGGTTATGGTGGAAACTTGCAGAGCACTCTCCAAGCTGGTTATTTTACAAGAGAATATGGTGATCTGAAAAGGAGGGAGAAATAATGATGTTTCCTGAATTCCAGCTAGATGAAATGACTGAGCGTGGATATTTAGGCTGCATTCACATTTTATGGTAATGAGAGGAAGCCAGAAGGTGCAATTCTATCTTCTGCTCTTACCAGCTGTTTGTTTGTGCAGTGAAAGCATTTGTATGGTTGGATGTTGAAGGAGATCAAGGAACAGGTCAGAAGTGGAATTTGAAGCAAAACCTACCAAACTAAACCCAGTTAGTTTTACCTGGTTCAGTTCAGACTGGAAAAGTCAAAGGGAAGACATCCTTAAATCCTCAGCTGGAGGTTTTTATCTCTGGTAAGGTTACAGAGAAAAAAACTACACTGACCTACACTGGAAAGGCGTCTCTTCGCAAATGTAAGGTCTTGGAAGAGAACTTTTCTTAAAAACTGAAAGCTGAAAGTGCATCAAACCCCTCCCCCTACTGCAGACATCGTGTTGTGCCAGCTGGGAAATGTAGGACCCTCAAAATTCTGATGCACAAAATGTATAAAACATCTTGAGGTGTGTCTGCCCCATCCTGGGAAGTGTCCAAGGCCAGGTTGGACACTGGGGCTTGGAGCAGCCTGGGACAGTGGGAGGTGTCCCTGCCCGTGGCAGGTGGGACAGGATGAGCTTTAGGATCCCTCCCAACCCAAACCATGAATGTCCTGTGGAGCAGCAGCTCTTCATTTGGGGTTCAGAAATGGATCCACAGCTTCCAGATTCTTCTCTGTTTCCTTGACTCAGGTCTCAGGCTTCCTTGTATGTCACTGCAGTTCTTCTAAGCCCTCGAGGTCACTTAGTAGCCCTTCTGCCACCCTTTTTCTCTGTCAGCCTTCCCCCTCCGTCTCCTTCAGGCACAGGCTGGGATTGTTGGGGTCAGGAGCTGGACCCAGTGATCCATGTGGGTCCCTTCCAACTCAGGATACTCAGTGATTCTTAAGCATGAAATGATTTCCCAGAAGGGCCCATTCACCACTCGTGGACTCCCCAAGTTATGCTTTTAATGTCCCAAGAGTCAGAAGAATTTGGCGGGAAGTCTCAGGGACCGAGGACAGCGGCCACCTCAGCAGCTCTGGTGTCTTGTACCTCCTGGCTCCTAGGAGTCAGTTTCTTGCAGTAAGCAAAGCGCTGGATGAAAGCAAACCTGTTCCTCAGACCTTTTGTTTTCTCATCAAGCATCTCCTGCTCGTGGTTCTCTTGAGCTTGCTTTGTGTGGTGGGATTTGCTGCCTTGGGATGGTTACATTCTGCAGGTGCTGTGAATCCCAGTAAGATCCCTTCCAGGCAGACAGCTGTGGGATGGGGCCAGAGCCTTGGCTGGGAAGGAGGGACAGCTTTAGTTTCGTCTGCTGTGCTCCAGCAGGGAAAAATGGGAATGGCATTTTGCAACTTTTTTTTCTCCTTTCCTTCTGAAGGACTGCCTGGGTTCAGAAGATCAAAGCTGCTTCAGAACTTTACATAGAGACTGAAAAGAAGAAGAGGGAAAAGGCCTACTTAGGTACAGCATAGGATGTGGGGTTCTCATCTTTTGAGAGAAAGTCCCTGGGCAGGAAAATCCGTTGGTGACTTTTCTCTCTGCTCTTCTGTCCCACCACAGTTCGCTCTCAGAGAGCAACAGGCATCGGGAGGCTGATGGTGAATGTTGTTGAAGGCATTGAACTAAAACCTTGCAGGTCCCATGGTGAGTGCCTTGGCTTTCTTTGCTCCGCATTGCTCCACCTGGAGAAGCCATTCCCATTTGCCAGCCTAACTCTGCAGGAGTTCTGTCCCAGACATGGTTTTGTTAATGATGTGGGTTTAATGAACGTAAAATAGGCAGAAGTGAATTTGTGCAGCTCAGGCGTGGTCCTGCAGTTGTCCTGCACGAGGCTTTTGTTTCAGACTGACTGAGTTGCCACCGAATCAGACATAAAGTCCTGACGGGAAGAGTGGAGGGTGCTCAGCACCCAGCAGAGCGGAGTATTCACTGTGATGTTAATATAGCCCATTACAAAGGCCGTGAAGCAGAGCCCGGGATGGGGCCAGAGCCCGGGATGGGGCCGGAGCCTGGGATGGGGCCAGAGCCCTGATCTGGCCAAGGTCCTTCCCAGCTCAATTGGCTGTCGGGGTAGAAGGAAGCTCAGGAGCAGGATCACACAGCTAAAAAAGCCCCACTCGTTTCTGTTTGTTCCCATTTTCCCAGGAAAGAGTAACCCCTACTGCGAGGTGACCATGGGCTCCCAGTGCCACATCACCAAGACCATCCAGGACACCCTCAATCCCAAGTGGAATTCCAACTGCCAGTTCTTCATCAAGGACCTGGAGCAGGACGTGCTGTGCATCACGGTGTTCGAGCGGGACCAGTTCTCCCCGGATGGTGCGTACGGGGCTGCCCCTGCCAAGGGCGTTTGCAAAGCTCTGTTTTGAGGAGGTGCATTCCTGCTGAGCGACATCAGAGGGAATGGGCTGGGTTGGGAGATGATCTTTAAAGATACCCCAGATTTGACCCCCTTTGCATATTTGGGAGTCAACTCACCCTTGCTGCACCCCAGTATCAGCACGAAAGGAATCCAGCTCCCTCTGGGTTTTGAGAGTTCCTTTTCTTGTGCAATTGACAACAACTAAAGTGTGGTTTTTAATTCTGCTAAGACTCCAGAAAGCTCTGGATGCTTCTTGCACACGGATGGGTTCATGCAGGAGGAAGAGAAATGCCTTCTAGTTCATGTTATATAAAATGAGCCCAGGATTCCAAACCCAATAGAATCATGGAACAGTTTGGGTGGGAAGGGACCTTAAAGATCATCCAGTTCCAACCCCTGCCATGGGCAGGGACACCTTCCACTATCCCAGCTTCCTCCAAGCCCCATCCAGAGTGGCCTTGAACACTTGCAGGGATGGGGAGTCCACAGCCTCTCTCATTCTTATTTCATAGGTTGGGATAGACATGTGGAGCATCACAGGGTGTATTTTGGAGTCGTGATCTGTCAGGCTGTGTTTGGGTAGGACTGGTACTGGCCTGTTGACCTCGTTGCTGGGCTGATGCCCTGCTTGGCTCTGTCATCTCCAGAGACTTCACACTCAGGTTTAACTGTTCAGCAACTTTTGGTCTTCTTCTAACGTATCATAAAATCAAGAACTCCCTGAACCAAGGCAGCTGCAAATTCCATAGTGGGTTTTTCCACTTAAGGGCCCATTTACTTTTATTGCTGCTGCTGTTTAACATGGTCTGGATAAATCCCCTTCTGTGCAGCCTTTGGCCCTCTTCAAGTGCACAACTAGAGCTGGACTGAAGGCTTGTTTTCTCTTCTGTTGCGTGTGGGTGGAAGTTCAGGTCCTTCTGCAGACTCTGGTTTCCCTTTCCTGAGCACACTGTGTTTTTGCATTCCAGACTTTTTGGGCAGGACAGAGATCCGTGTGGCAGACATCAAGAAGGATCAGGGTTCCAAGGGACCAGTTACAAAGTGTCTTCTTCTGCATGAAGTCCCCACGGGAGAGATCGTGGTGCGCCTGGACCTGCAGTTGTTTGATGAGCCTTAGGAGAGAGGGGCCGATGTCGGAATTCAGCCGGAGTTCACTGCAGGAGGTGTCTGCAGAAGCTGTCACCGAGTCCTTGCTGGTGTGGCATGAAACTACTGCTCGCCCTTCACACGTCAGAGGGTTATCAAAGCAAACAGGAGCATCTTTGTGCCTTGATAATTCTCACTGAACACATGAATCCCAATTTAGTGAGGAGATCTCCCTCAATCTCTCTGTGTGGAACTTGGCGTTGGTTTCCTGGGCTGGTGAAACAACCCTGTTGTTCCTTGTGCTGCAGTCAGGATGGCTGGCAAACCACATAGGTGGCTGTGCTTGCTCCAGTTGCCCTGCTCTTTAATTTCCACAGAGAAGGCAGTGTGGGTGTGTTTTGAAGGCTTTCTGCAGGGTTTTCCCCCTTCAGGAGTTCTGTGCCTATTGCTCAGCAGAGTGGTGTGTAAATGTGACGTGAATGGAAGGAGCAGTTTTGCAGCAAGAAGATCTTTGAAGATCTTCATGATGGTACTGAAAAGACTTAGAAAATAAATAGTCTATATCTATAAACAGAGAAGATTCTATTAACGTACCACTTCATGACTCGTGTTGCCCCTGAAAATAAAAGATGTCTAGGCCTTCTGCACAGAGACGAATTGCACTCCAGAAGAGTCCACCCCTCGGTCCCTTTGGAAGTCGCTGTTGTCCACAGGACTGTAAGTGCAGGGACAGGAAGCCAAGGGTGAGGCACAGAGCCCTGCTGGATGCCGTGTGTACCTCTCGGTACTCCTTTACTGCTGCTGCTCCCAGGGGTGATCGTCACCTGCAGCGGGGGAGAAGAAACAATCACGGCTCCAGCTCAGGAAGCGAATTTCCAGCCCGCAGAGCCTGGTTTGCAAAGCAGTCCGTGGTGCCCAGGTACGGAGCTGAGCCCTGCTCACCTGTGTGCGACGAGGAGTGCCGGGATTCGGGGCAGCCACGTCCTGCAGCTCCCACAGGGCGGGTGCTGGATGTGACCAGAGAGCTCGTGGCGGTGCAGAGTGGGGAACCCAAAGCCATCCCGGGGAATGCCAGGGCTCCCCATCCCTTTCACTCCATGGACACACGCGTCCAGGCCCACATCCCTGTTTGGCAAAGCTCCCGGCTTCAGGCGGGCACCGACGTCTGCTGTCCCTCAGGCACGCGTGTGAGTGCTTTGCTGAGTCTGGACTCAGGGGACAAAAGACCCCTGAGAGTCAAATTCCTCTTCGTTCTGCTTGGATTCCTTTTGTTCACGCCCTGCCACGCATCCACTGGTATTTTTGTAGGGACTTCATTCCGGATGGGAGGTGCCGGCCCGTGTCATTCGCATGTGAACGTTCTCGTGGAGCTGTTGTTAGGTTTTGGTGTTCCTTGCATGTCCTTTCAGTACTGGTTCCCACCTCTCCTGTGTCGGCGGTGTTCTCTAGCACTCCAAGTCTTATTGGTTTCCATTAGGAAATTAGGATATATCCATAACAGGTAGGTAGGTCAGTATGGTAATAAGTGTAAACTGTGCTGGGAAGTGTCTGTGTATTATAATTTCCTAAAAGACCACTGTAATGTTTCAAGCAATGGGAAGGAAAAAATGTATGTTGGAGGGACAACAAAGTTTACATTTCATACTTTTCAGAATCGCTTTATTATTTATTTATTGAAGATAGTGTAGAATTTTGTATCAGAAATGACAGACATACTTATGTATTTTTTGAAACAAAACAGAGATACACACTTTAGTTAGAAACTTTCAACTGACCACATTTTAGAGGGAGTGTGACTTCCTAGGCATGCATTTGTTTACCACTAACTGGCTGAAAACACGATTAAGAGAACTTTAAGTTTCTATTTTTCAATGTTGTTAAGAAAATTGTTTCAATTAAAATATGTAAATAGTACTAAACCCATGCTTTCCTAATTCCATATCAATACATTTTATTAAATATAATGTATATGAAAATACACATTGTTGTGGTAGGATAAAAAAAGTGATAAAATCTATTACTGGAGTACCATTAAATGTCATTGTCTAACCTTTTACTGCTGTCCTAATTTTACTCAGTAGCTGCCAACAGGGTGAACATTCATTTCAGTGTTTCACAAGTAGCATCACTTTTTTAACAGTATCATTTCACCAGCATAAGTTACAGTGACACCTGAATTGGCCAACAGGACAAAAAAATCTCGTGGCTGGAATGCAGGAACCTTGGGGAGGGTTTTGGAGGGAGCTCCAAGGAGCTGCACCTGCCTGAGGCTCACCTGGTGCTAGAAGCAAGGGACCCTTCACTCAGGGGCCCCTCTCAGATTGCAACCCTTGTCATGGACATCAGAGAATCCCAGACTGGTTTGGGTTGGAAGGGACCTTAAAGCCCATCCAGTGCCACCCCTGCCACGGGCAGGGACACCTTCCACTGTCCCAGGCTGCTCCAAGCCCCCGTGTCCAACCTGGCCTTGGGCACTGCCAGGGAATTGTTGTACCAGCCTGTATGATTGCACCATTTTGGGGAATTGTGACAGAACAAGAACCTTGCCAGCTCCATCGCTTGGGATTTCCCACTTGCTCTCAATGCACAGCACTGTTTAACTCCCGTCAGTGCCAGCAGGAGTTACCCAAACATGTTGATGAGGAAAGGCTGGAGTTTGGCTCACAGATATCTGATGAGTCCCTCATAATCGGCCCAGTCCTAAAGGGGAAGCTCATCCTGTCCCTGTGCATCGAGGACAGGATGTGTCCACGCCCTGGTGACAGCGTTGCTGTTTGCTCGCTTGCCCTTGGAGCTCCATGGCACATCGGCACTGTCGGCTTCCCAGACGGAACTGTGCTTCCTGGAATCCCAGAATCCCAGACCCCCAGAGGCTGGAAAAGCCCTCCCAGCCCAGCGAGGCCAAGCTGTGCCCGATGCCCACCTTGTCACCCTGCCCAGAGCACTGAGTGCCACGTCCAGGCACTCCTTGGACACCTCCAGGGATGGGCACTCCAAACCTCCCTGGGCAGCCCCTCCAACGCAACACGCTTGGAAGTGCTGTAAAATAAAACACCCCCAGGCTGGCCTTGGCTCAGGAATGTTGAGTGCCTGCCTGGGGCAGGGCTGATGGAGAGCTGCTCTGGAAAGCTGGGAGAGGCTGCTCGGAGCTGGGGAAGGGAGGTGGGCACCTGGAAGACACTGAACCAAATAGCTGAGAAATTACAGCACGTTTTTTCTAGATGGACTTAATTATTCAGTATTTTCTCAACGTGCATTTTCATGAGGGAACTTTTTCAACACTCATTTTACAATTTTTTTACCCTTTAGAAAGAGCTCAGTCACTTTTTGTTATGTGTGAGGAGGACTGGGGTGGGAAACATTGTGGATGATGGAGTTTTTTCTTACATACATTCTCAGAAGTGAGATGTGACAAGTCCAGACTCTGACTACCACAGCAGCGTGTGGTTCCAGACTGCTCTGCTTGTCACGGTGAGATCTCAGTTCATTCCAATCCAGCAGTCAAAGCCCTTGGAGCAGGGAGAAGCTGGGAATCAGGAGAAATTGCTTTGAGGGTTTGCTCTGTACGTACATTCCACATCTACTCTGGCTTTGTTCAGCCTCTCCACTCCCGTCCTACGAGCACGTTGCTGTATCCAGAGTTCAGTACATGCTCATAGATATATGTGTGATTATTGTACATACAGTATAAAAACACAGCTCTGTTGTCATTGTCAAATACCAAGTAAATCTCACAGAAAAGAGTTTAAAGGCACCCGGTTTTGTTTGTTCATTTAAATATTTTAAAGGAAGGAGTGTCTTCAGGAAATTATTTTTCTGTATGTAGGAGGATATATTTAGGATCTCATTAAAAAAATAAAGAACTGCAGTGACAATCTCTTAAACTGCCCTAATTACTTGATAGAGTTGTCAAAGGCTCTGCTGCCAAAGCGTCGCTGCCCCTGGATTTAGGGACCAGTTCTGGGATCTGACAGTGCTGTGCAAGCAAAGGGAGCTGGGGCTTCCTCCAAGCCCCTGTCAAGCCCCCAGGCCCAGCTCGTGCCCCTGCTCTGAGCACAGGAGGGGGGAGAAAGAGGTAACAGGGACAGAGCTAAAAGGTCAGAGCTCAGTGAGCAGCAGGAGCTCTGCCCTCCCTCCACCCCCCAGAAGTGGGTGGGTGTCCAAAGGGTGATGGGTGGGAAGGGAAATCCCTCCCGGTTCTGGGAGCTGCTCCATGGGAAGGGGGCTGTGGTGTGACACAGGAGGAAGAGAAGGTTGGGTGTGGAACCACAGTGCCAGTCCAGGGGCTTGGCCTTGTCTCTGGCCCTGCACTTCAGGGAATCACAGGATGCTCTGGGGGGTCCTTAGAGCCCGTCCAGTGCCACCCCTGCCATGGGCAGGGACACCTCCCACTGTCCCAGGCTGCTCCAAGCCCCAGTGTCCAGCCTGGCCTTGGGCACTGCCAGGGATCCAGGGGCAGCCACAGCTGCTCTGGGCATCCTGTGCCAGGGCCTCCCTGCCCTCTGAGAGGTGCTGCTCCCTCTTCCCCATTTCACCCTGGCTCTTTAGTGCACATTTTGCTTTCTGCCAAACAAATGGTATGGATTAGTTTCCTATTCTTTTTCTCTTTTAAGAAAACCAGGGAAAAATTCTACTGTCTGTAGAATTTATATGATCCTAAAAATTACGAAGGCATTATAAAAAATGATCTGGCCAAATAGGAGAAAAAGTTACTCTTTATTTCAAGAAAATGCAATTAATTTGTATTGTTCATTTACATCACATTTAACTATTTTTCAGTAAAATATCTGTACTGTGAAGATGGCTCCCTTTTGGTTTCTAAGGCATTTGTAGTAGGTAGGCATCAGGCAACACTGTTTCTCAAAATGCAATTTTAACTTATTTCCATTGCTGTGAATGTCTTGTTTTCACAGTCACCCTGGTTAAACAATTCTATTTACAGACAAGGTATAACTAAACAAGAGTCCTTACACTGTGTCCCCCTGTGTGAGGCATGGTGCAGTTCCCAGCTGTGGTGGCACAGCTGGTGTGGGGCTGTGCAGTGTTGGACACAGCTGAGACTGGGCTTGTGCAAGTGAAATGATGCAAGAATAATGCAGGGGTTTTAAAGTTTACCTGTGTGCTGCCACATTCCTGAGAAGTGCTGGAGAAGAGGGAGATGGAGTCAGGAAATCTGCAGATGAGTCACTCTACCCTAAGGCTCCGAGCTCTGCTCCTGGGACAGGGACAGCACCCGGGGAGCGGCTGGAGCTGGGCCAGGGCAGGCTCAGGCTGGAGAGCAGGGAAAGGTTCTTCCCCCAGAGGGTGCTGGGCACTGCCCAGGCTCCCCAGGGAATGGGCACGGCCCCGAGGCTGCCAGAGCTCCAGGAGCGTTTGGGCACCGCTGCCAGGGATGCCCAGGCTGGGATTGTTGGGGGTCTGGGCAGGGCCAGGGGTGGGACTGGATGGTCCCTGTGGGTCCCTTCCAGCTCAGCATATTCCATGATTCCGTGATTCCATGATTCTTTATGCTGCCAGCACCCACCTTGCTCCCGACATGGACCAGGCACAGACAAGCACAACTGTAAGAAGCAGCATCTTTTATTAACGTGTTGTGATCACCCACCCCTAAGGGGAGGGAAGCACCCAAGAATCGTAAATGCTCAGGGAATAAAGGAATGATAAGAGCTGGAGTGCCCACAAAATAATCAGACACTTTTGTTAAACACTTACTTTTATTTTTATTAATACATTAATATTTCATTAATTTTACTTATTACTACACAACGGCTACACCAGTCCCTGACCTACAATAAAAACACATGGCAGTGAGTTTGGGATAACGGGAAAGGGTGAAAGGGAAGAGAGAAAGGAAGAGGTGAATTAGAGAGGGGCAGAGAGAGAGAAAGACAAGAAAAGAGGAAGAAAAAAAGATCGTCACTCCTGGTTCCAGCGTGGCCTTGTGGCCCCTGCTGTGCCCAGAGCCCTGAGGGCCTTTGGCCTCGCTCCCACGCGACAGCCCCAGCCCCGCCCTGCAGAGCCCTGGCTTTGCCGGCTGCGCTGTGCAGGGCACGAGGAATTGGCCGCACGGACGTGCCAGGGACTCGTGGGCAGTGGCTCCACGTCCCGCGGGAGGCCGGGGACCAGGGGTNCAGGCAGGGCAGTGGTGGCAGAGGTGCCAGCCGTGGCAGGGGGGGCAGCAGTGGCAGCCTGTCCCCACGGAGGGACAGGGCCTGGCTCCGGCTGCCCTGCGGCGCTGCCTGCGGCTGCCCGAGCTCCACCTGTGGCACCTTGAGGCCTTCAGGTTTTCTGGGTCCCACCTTTGGCTGCCCGAGGTGTATTGGCGGCAGCTTGATGGGCGTTTGTGAGGAGGAGGCGGCGTGGGACGGAGACGGCTCCCTTGGCAGAGCAAAGATCCTGGCCCTGTCCGTCCACTGGCCTCTCCTTCCTGCCTCATCCCTCACCATATCCATCATCCCATTGGGAACGCTCTGGGACACTCACATCTCTCCGTAGGGAGAGCTCGTGCGATCTCTCGTGTTCTTCCCATTCGGACTCCTGCTGCCCTCTCACATTTACTTCCCTTTGAGACACCTCTTGGGTTGTCACACATTCTTCCCATTCACGCACCTCTTGGTATGTCTCACCATCTTCTTCCCACTGGTAGAGCTCCTGGACTCCGATGGTTTCTTCCCGTTCGTAGAGCTCTTGGTGTATTTCATCTCTGTACCGGGAAACCTCTCGAACACTCACATGTACCTGGCGTTGGTACAGCTCTCGGCTCTTCCTGGCTCCCCACTGGGAAATTTCTTGGGCTGTCAGTACCTCTTGCTGTTGGTACGTCTCTCGCACTGTCACAACTTCCCACTGGGAAAGCTCTCGGTCCATATAGGCAAAGGGCCTCTCCTCCTCCTCAGTCTCTGACAGTGGCAGGGCTGACCTGCCCACTGCCTCTGCCCACTGTCTGCTGGGCAAGAGCCTGGAGACTGGGAGTTGGAGTTGGCTTTGTCCTCATCACTATCACCTTGTGGCCCCTGCTGTGCCCAGAGCCCTGAGGGCCTTTGGCCTCGCTCCCACGCGACAGCCCCAGCCCCGCCCTGCAGAGCCCTGGCTTTGCCGGCTGCGCTGTGCAGGGCACGAGGAATTGGCCGCACGGACGTGCCAGGGACTCGTGGGCAGTGGCTCCACGTCCCGCGGGAGGCCGGGGACCAGGGGTGTCCCTCAGGGCTCTGCCTGGGCACCGGGGCTCGTCAGTGCCTTTAGCAATGCCAGCCGGCGGCACCGAGCGCACCCTCGGCGCCTTTGCGGGGGACGGGAAGCTGAGCGGGGCAGCGGCACCACGCAAGGACGGGGCCATCCACAGGCACCTGGACAAGCTTGAGGAGTGCGACCACGAGAACCCCATGCGGTTCCACAAGGCCGGGG
>VZTD01005989.1:129929-145179 GCA_013397725.1 Rhagologus leucostigma
CCTCACCTTGACCAGCTTGGAGACCCCTCCCAAAGCCCTCAAGACGCCCCCCGACCTCTTATCTTCACCAGCTTTGAGACCCTCCCTGTCCCCTCACCTTGACCAGCTTGGACACCGGTCTCGCCGCCGTCGTACTCAGCTGCCGCACCTGGGGGAATAAAGGGGAGAATGGCGGAGTCAGCGCAGCCCTCGAGGATGGGGGGGAAGGAGAAGATTCGAGACCCTGCGCGGGGCTAGAGGGCGGGAGACATCGCTGTTCACCCCCAAAGCCACCCAGGCCGCGCCGCCCCCCAATTTCACCTTCAAGACGAGCCCGGCTGCCGCCGCCATCTTTCCCGGCCGCCCCTCAGGGTCACCGCGCACTGCGCAGGCGCGGCGGGGCCACGCCTAAATCCCCCGCGCCGTCACGGCCGCTCCTGCCGCGCGGCACGCTGGGAGCTGTAGTTCCGTAGGGCGGCGCCTTCCAGCAGCGCGCCCCCTGCTGGGCCATCGGGGGAGCGCAGCCCCCGCGCCCCCCCGGGGTCCCTGTGCCACCAGTGTCCCTGTGGTGTCCCTGTGCCACCAGTGTCCCTGTGGTGTCCCTGTGGTGTCCCTGTGGTGTCCCTGTGCCCACGGTGTCCCTGTGGTGCCCTCGTGTCCCTGTGCCCACAATGTCCCTGTGCCCATGGTGTCCCTGTGTCCCCAGTGTCCCTGTGTTGTCCGTGTGCCCTCGGTGTTCCTGTGCTCCTCAGCATCACTGTCAGTGTCCCTGTGCCCATAATGTCACTGTCAGTGTCCCTTTGCTCCGATGTCCCTGTGCCCCCGATATCCCTGTGCCCTCAGTGTCCCTGTCAGTGTCCCTATCCCTATCCCCCCAGTGTTCCTGTCCCCACGGTAGCCCTGTGCCCTCAGTGTCCCTGTGTCCTGGTGTCCTCCATGGACTTCTCCAGCATGAGTCCTTCCCATAGGATCAGTTCTTCAGGATCAGGCTGCTCCTCTGTGGGTCCCTTTCCATGGGGTCAGTCCTTCAGGAACTGCTCCAGAGGGGGTCCCTTTTCCCATGGGATCCCAAGTCCTTCCAGCAAACCTGCTCCACATGGGCTCCTCTCTCCACAGGGCCTCAGATCCCTGCCAGGAGCTGCTCCAGGGTGGAATTCCCATGGGATCTCCACCTTCTTTTGTGCATCCCCTGCTCCAGTGTGGGCTCCTCCAGGGGCTGCAGGTGGATCTCAGCTCCCCCATGGATCTCCGGGGGCTGCAGGTGGATCTCAGCTCCCCCATGGATCTCCAGGGCTGCAGGTGGATCTCAGCTCCCCCATGGATCTCCAGGGCTGCAGGTGGATCTCAGCTCCCCCATGGATCTCCAGGGCTGCAGGTGGATCTCAGCTCCCCCATGGATCTCCAGGGCTGCAGGTGGATCTCAGCTCCCCCATGGATCTCCAGGGCTGCAGGTGGATCTCAGCTCCCCCATGGATCTCCAGGGCTGCAGGTGGATCTCAGCTCCCCCATGGATCTCCAGGGCTGCAGGTGGATCTCAGCTCCCCCATGGATCTCCGGGGCTGCAGGTGGATCTCAGCTCCCCCATGGATCTCCAGGGCTGCAGGTGGATCTCAGCTCCCCCAGGGATCTCCGGGGGCTGCAGGTGGATCTCAGCTCCCCCATGGATTTCCAGGGCTGCACCTGCCTCAGCCCCACCTGTCCCTCCATTCAGGAGAGCCAATGGAGCATCCCACGAGTTCTTCCAGACTCAAGATCAGCTGTGCTTCTCTCACAGAAACCTCCAAAACGCGGGATTTATCTCCTCCCCGTGGATAAACTACATCCCCACCCCTCCCGAGGCACAGGATCTCCCAGGTGGAAGGAGGCAGCAGCTTTGTCCCCCTCTCTGGTGCCCTTGAGCAGCTCGCTCAGGTCCCGCCTGTGCTGAATTATCCGGAATGCTTCAACTCTTCCTCTCCCTAATTCTCCCATCATTTTTTCTCCGCAGAGCCGGCACCGAGTCGGAGTCATTTATTGCCCGGGCGGTGGCTGCCGTGGAGATGCGGACCAGGCGTGGATGGATGGATGGATGGATGGATGGATGGATGGATGGATGGATGGATGGATGGATGGATGGCTGCGGGAATGCTGCAGGGCGGGATCCAAGCGCTGGGTGCTGCTCTCGCTCCGGATTCCCAGCGCAGGGATCGCTTCAGGACGTCGGAACAGAGTTCGAGCGAGGCTCCTTAGGAAACGCGGTTCGGCGTCCCACCAGGAACAAGGCAGTGTCTCCTGCAGGATTTATTTTGGCTGTCGGGATTGAATTCCCTCCTTTCTCCCTGGCTGCGTTCCGGGGTGGCACTCCAAGGCACAAGGACGGGTTTGAGCCTGACATAGCTGAGACACAACTTGTCAGGCTGGGAGAGGTGGGACTGGTCAGCGTGGAGAGGAGAAGGCTCCAGGGAGAGCTCAGAGCCCCTTGCAGGGCCTAAAGGGGCTCCAGGAGAGCTGGAGAGGGACTGGGGACAAGGCATGGAGGGACAGGACCCAGGGAATGGCTTCCCAGTGCCAGAGGGCAGGGCTGGATGGGATATTGGGCAGGAATTGTTCCCTGGGAGGGTGGGCAGGCCCTGGCACAGGGTGCCCAGAGCAGCTGTGGCTGCCCCTGGATCCCTGGCAGTGCCCAAGGCCAGGCTGGACACTGGGGCTTGGAGCAGCCTGGGACAGTGGGAGGTGTCCCTGCCCGTGGAAAGGAATGGAATGAAATGAACTTTAAGGTCCCTCCCAACCCAAACCCTTCTGTGCTTTTCAATAACTTTAATAACCACAGTACTGAGAAAAGCACATCTAAAATGTAGAAAAATCTTTGCTTTTCTTTAGCAAAAATCAGGTTTGGTTTGGTGGGGTTTTTTTCCTGTGCTAATGTGCCTGCACTGAAGTTTTCAAATGGATTTATCTGAAGTGTGGTTTCATATCCCAAATTATTTTAGTGTTATTCCAGAACAGTCTGTGATCTGGCAGCATTTAAATGCACAGAAAATCTGGCTTTTTGAGGCCAGGGAAGTCACTGAGTGCTGAGGGCACTTTACTGAGCTGGGGACTGGCTCAAAGCCTGATAATGCTTTCAGGAATTAAAATCAGAGCACCTTTCACAGGGTAATTTTGGACAAATAAAATCCCTCAGATGATAACCAGCTTGTACCCTGATGCCTCACGCTGGAAGGAAACTTTAAGCCTGGATAAATCCTGTCCTTGTATTTGGATTTCTGTCACAATACTGGAGTCCCCCATTGTCATGTATGGGAGTTTTTAGGAATTTTTTCCCTCCTGCAAAGCAATTAAATCCCCCATAGTGCCCATCCTTCACCCTTTGACATTTCCCTGTGCCTCTGGATTCAGTTTGGTCACTTAATGAGCACCTGAACCTCTGCAAGCTCTGGAGAAACACCTGGAAGAACATCCCCTCGTGGGCCTGCCCCTTTAGTGCTTGTAGGGCTGTGACCTTAAAGTGCTCTTTTTAGTCATGTGGGGGATAGAAAAAACACCCCTTTTTATTTTTCTCCTGCCGAGTCAGAGCACAACTGAAATCATGCAAAGTGCGTTCTATTTTCCTTTCTTCGAGAAGCCTCCAGAAAGAAGGTGACAATTCTCAGGCCGTGGCGGTGCTGGGGAGGTGTTTCCATCGGGGCCCAGCTTCAGGAGGTGTCCTAAAACCTGGAGCAAGGCTTGCCCAACTCCACAAACACCTCGTAGCACACGGAGATGGAAAGAGGAGGTTTTTAACAACCCACCTGAGGTCCTCAAAGTGGGGAGAGTGCCACGAAACACACCAGGCTTACGTTCCACCAGGCCAGGTCTTTGGAAAGAAACCCAAAACCCACCACCCGAAGCCCTCTAACGATTAAACTCCTGAGCCCAGGTTTTTAAGCAGTGCTGGAAACACCGAGTGCTTCTCTCCCTCACCTTGCAGCTCACCCCAAACCTGAGCTCTGCTGTTCCTCACCTGTTACTCAGGAATTGCACCTGGCTGCTCCCCTCTGCCTGAGCCCGGGACTGGGCACCAGGGAGTCCCAGAGCAGCCAGGGTGGAAGCTGGAAACAACTTCCTGGTGAGTTCCTCTGGAAAAACCTTGGTGTTTACCAGCAGTGGAAGAGTTTTCCTCACCTGATGCTCCAGTTCATCCCAGAGAACGTGGCCCCAAAAAGCCGGGACCAAACTCACCCTCATCACAACCATGGGCTTGTTCCTGCAGCTGCTGGAGGGAGAGGGGGTTTAGTGGGGATTTGTTGGGGTTTTTCCCTCTTTCCCAAGGGTTCCAGAGGCACAGTTGGTGCTGAATCCCTTCCAGGTGGGTGTTTTCCACACCGCTGCTCCACAAGCAGTTCTGCTTGGGCAGGTAAATCGAGAGCTCCCTGGGGACGGAGTCTGCGCCCACCTTCTGAAATCTCCCTGCCCAGGCACGACCTGACTCATTTTCCCATTAAAAAAGCATTTTTCACTCAGTGGCAAGGGACAAAAACCCTTTTTTCCCCCTCCAAACCGGAAAGAATGATTGTAAACCCACAAAAATGGTTAGGGGAATTCCAAACGGGGGCAACGTCAATCAAGTTGGGCGACTGAACTCTCTGCCCTCAGCATCACAACACTCCCCTGAAAACTCTTGATTTGCAAAATCAAGCACCTAAACCTACATTTTCCTGCCTTCCCGGGGAGGTTTCAGCTTAGTGTTGTTATATAGGAAAGAGATTAATCATTATTATTTTGTTGTGCATGTGATACTTCCGGGGAGCTCGTGGTGGCTTCGTTTATTTTCCACACGACCACTGTAAAAGGGGGAGAAACCCTTAACCAGGTGCTTGTAGACTTTAAAAAATAATCTAAATTCTTTCAAGATGCTCTAGAGCACCTGAAAAAATTAATTTAAGGGAATAAACACCGATGTGCAAATCTTTAACTAGGAAAGGTGATGGGGGTTCACTCGGACTGTCTTAGAGATGATTTGATTTATTTATTTGTCTTCAGAGGTTGGCCGTGAAATATCAGAGGTGGAAAGAACTGTTTGAGGAAACTCTGAGAATAACAGCCGTGGGGTAGGTGGTACCAAGAGCAGAGTGTCACCATGTCCCACCTTGGCAGGGGAGCAGCCAGAACGTGGCCCTGAGGCTCAGGAGATTTGGGATCTATTTTCAGCTCCGCTCTGGACCTGCTGATTGGCTTCTAATTATTCTGCACCTCAGTTCCCCCATCTGCAAAAAAAAGCAAGATCCCAGCATCCTTTATAAATAGCTCTCGATTCTGTTGATGGAACGCAGTTTATTAATAGCAGTGGTACCTTCTCACACGCGCTGCCGGGGGGAAAAAATCATTGTAAATTCACAAATGTCACTCAAATTATGGAAATGTGCAAGTGGCTCTGGAGGAAATAAAGCAGAGGAGGAGCACCAGGCCTGGTTAGATATCAGGGCTACAGGTTGTTCATGGCCACAAGAGGGAAGCCAACACTAATAAAATAACTTTATTTGTGCATTAACCGCGGTTCTTGTGGAGGTTTCTACCATGTCAAGGCTGTTGTTTGTCCTCTTTCCTCGCAGCAAACTTGCACTTGATCAAATGTCAGAACCCAAAGAACATTACTCCACATTCCCTTTGGTCAATGTCCTGTGAAATGAATTCCAGGGATTTGCCTGTTTGAATGGCAAAGGCATAAACTTGAAAGAGAAACTGAGCTGGTTGCTCTCGTAGCGAATTTTGAAAAAGACCTCGTCCAAAGAAGGGGAAGTTTGGTGGACGTGGGGCTTGAAAAAATAAAGATGGTGTTTCCCCTCATTTGGGTGAGCATGAGAAATTAAAGACTAATCTAGGACTCACAGACAGAGGTATTTTTAGGAGTTCTTACCCCACAGTAATGACAAATTAATTCAGGAGGTCTTCTGACTCTCGTTCACGACGTGTGTGAGCATCTTCTCTGTGGGTTCATCTATTATGCTCTCACTGACTCTGCTGCAGACCACGGGACCTGCTGATCTGGGGGATTTCTGGAGCCCTTCCCCCCGCAGGGAGGTACCTGTGGAAGTCACCCTCGCTCGGGTCACACGTTGAAGGCATAACCCTGGTGGGTCAGGACTTGTTACCTCTCCATCTGCTGCCAGTGTTGTAACGTGCTCGGGCTTTTGGGAAAGGGCTGGGAAAGGGCTGGAAGCAGTGCTTGGGAAAACAGGGAGTTTTAAAATAGCTCCTGTGAAACTGAACAAAAAATCATCAACCGGGTTCCTTTGGTGGATCTTTTCCTGGCTGTCTCCTGGATCGCTGCAAGATACGAATATTTGAGGGTCGCTGTTCAGATTTCTGTAGAGCATTGAAACGTTTTCTTCCCTCACAAAACCCCCAGGAATGGGACCCCAAACCCCTGGGAATGGGACCCCAAAACCCCCAGGAATGGGACCCCAAACCCCTGGGAATGGGACCCCAAAACCTCCAGGAATGGGACCCCAAGATCTCCCAGGAATGGGAACCCCAAAACCGCCAGGAATGGGACCCCAAGATTTCCCAGGAATGGGAACCCCAAAACCTCCAGGAATGGGACTCCAAGATACCCCAAAATGGGACCCCCCAGGCCCCCAGAGAGGGACCCCAAAACTCCCCAGGATGGGACCCCCCAAAACCCACAAGAATGGGAGTCCCAAACCCCCCAGAATGGGACCCTCCCAAATTGGGACCCTCAGAACCCCCATCGCCTTCACCATCCCAACAACCCCAAATCCAAGGGATCCCCACCCCAAATCCCCCCACCCTAATGAGCTGGAATGAGCTGCCCAGGGAGGTGGTGCAGTCACTGTCTGTGGGAGTGTTCAGGAGGAGTCTGGATGTGGCCCTTGGGGACAGGGTTTGGGGTGATGCTGGTGGGGCTGGGGTGGCACTGGGTGATCCTGAAGGGCTCTTCCAACCCTGGTGGTTCTGGAATTCTGGGACTGCTGGCACAGGCCACTGGTCAGAGATCATAATTCCTGGTGTTTGGAAGCCAAGATTTTTGAGGAATGGCAGAAAAGAGAAGCCAAAGCAGCACAAAAACCACCTCTGGTGAGGTTTGCTGTGAAGACCCCGAGGGCGTTCCCTGCAAGCGCAGAGAGGGAATCAGGGCAAGGTTGGGAAAGTCACGGACAGAGATTGCAGTCCCCAAAGGACATTTGCATAACAAGCTGCTTTGTTAATTTTTTTTTTTTAATGTACTTCAGGAACATTTTGGGTGTTTTGTTCTCCTCCCCTTCACGGCAGGCAGACCCTAAACTGCTGCCCTAAAGATGCTGCTGGGTTTAGAGGAACGGCCAAGCTGAAAAGGGGAAACAGCCAGAAATATTCCCATGGGCCAGGTGGGCAGACCCCTCTCCCACATTGCTCAGGTATTCCCACGCTCACATCCCTTCTCCTTTCCCTCTGGTGCTGTTTCAGGCCCCCGTCCTCGTGGGTCCGGGTGTGTGTTTAACTCTGAGGACATGAGCAGTCACACTGAGAATATTCACATGACTAAAATCATGCACTTGCATAGGGATTTCCTGAATGAAGGGCACGGAAGGAAACGGCCAGGTTAAAAATAATGCCTGGGTTTCGTCCCTGATGCAATGCCTTTGACACCAGTGGAATTGTACAGGGCTGAAAGGGATCCAGCTCCCTCACCTGCCAGTTTCCATCGCTGTGTTTATGGTGGGGGTAAAAGTCAATCCTGTGCTCGGCTGAGGGGGAATTCAGATTCCTTTGTGTCCTTCAGGGCAGGGTTCTGCCCACGGAGCTTCACCAGAGCTGTATTCCCCGTGTCCCCGCTGCCCAGACACTGTCACAGGGGTGGCTGGGGTGACAAACAGAGCAGGTCTGGCCTGTCCTGCCACGTCCCTGCTCCCATCCGGTGCTGGGACACTCTGTGGCCTTGTCAGGGGCTGCTGGTCCTGGGGCAAGAGCCCCTCTTGTCTTGGTTGGGGTCTTGGCTGCTTCTCCTTGTGTCCTGCACCAGCCCTGCTCTGGTCAGGGTGGGTATCAAACAGCTGGGAGGTGAACACTGAAATAAAAATGTTGTAAGGTAAGAAAATGAGGTAAGAAACCTCTCTTGAAGAAGTTTCCCCCTCTTTTCTGTGGCCAGGTTCCCACAGGTGTTTTCTGGGCGTCCCCAAAGAGTGCCACAGGGAAGGTCTGGCACCTGAGCGAGGCCAAACTCACAGCCACAGCCAGACTCCTGTGCAGCTGCCCCGCGTTCTCCTGCAGACCCGCAGCAGCGCGTGCCACACCTGCTCCCGGGAATTCCCACCAGCACGGGATAGACCCCAAACTCCGGGAGCGGGGAGAGCGAGGGGGAGAAAACCCACCCCAAACCACCTCTCTGGGTAAACAACCCCGTGCACCCCGGGCTCCTGAGGGATCTTTGACAAGATCTATCTTTAGCTGGAGTGAGTCACATCATTGTGATCTGACTTTACGGTTTGCTGGAGGTATGAGCCAGGCCATGGGACTGCGAGCGACAGCATCATGGGATGGAGCTGTAAAATTCCACTACTCGCTCCTCTCGAAATCAGGCTGGGAGAGCACCAAGGAGCAGCAAAGCGTGGGGGGGCGGGGGTGTTTCACAGGTGGGAAACCCATCCCAGGTGGGGCACCGTCGGCACGGGGAGGACGGCGCGGGGGACAGAGAGAGGCGGCGGCCCCGGGAGCCGGCGGGGAGCCGGGCACGGCTCTGCGCGGGGCCGGCTCCGTGTGCCCGCAGTCACGTCCGTGCCACCCCAGCCGCCGCCACAGCGCGGGGTTTGCGCGGATGCTGCCGCGTTGCTAAGCGACATCGCCAGGCAGCGATGCTCCGGCACGCACGGCCCGGCTGCCGCGGGGTAGCGGAGCTGCTCCCAGCGCTTGGCTCTGCTGGGAAATATTCATTTTCTGCTGCCTCCCCGGCCTGGGATGGGAGTCACGGGCAGCGGCCGGGTGTGGAAATTGCGGGCGTGATTGCCGGGATGCAAACGCGAGCCGTGCCCCAGGTGCTGTGCGGGTCGGCTGGAACACGAATAAATAGCCGGGCGGTGCCGGTGATGTGACAGACAGAATAATACCTGTAGCACAGAGCCCCTACAGCTTGTTCTTTCACGGATTCATGGAATCACTGAGGGTGGAAGAGCCCTCCCAGCCCAGCGAGTCCAAACTGATCCCCAGCCCAGAGCGCTGAGTGCCACGTCCAGGCCTTCCTTGGACACCTCCGGGGATGGGGACTCCAAACCTCCCTGGTTCCAAATGAATTCCTGTTGTGAATCCCACAAAAAAGCGTTTGTGTACACAAAAACCAGAGACATTGAGTGGACATTCTGGGACAGTTTTAAGGCCCCTCAACAGCCCAGGATCACTGGATGATCCCACCACAAACCAGTGGTGGATTTTTAGCCTGATGAGTGCGGTTTTGGCAGAGCCAAAACCTGCCGAGCCCCCTCCTCGAAATGATTCCATAACCAGCTGTTGCACACACAAAGAGAAACCCAATCCCATTCTGGAAGAAGCTGAAGGGTTGTTCTAAAGGCAAACAGCAGCCAGCCTGGTCCCCAGGGCCACGGGGAAGGTGGCACCTGCAGCGTCTTGTCCCAGGGCAGAAGAGGCCTCTGCGGAGGCTCTGCACAGGCCAGGCTTTGAGCACAACTGAAATCCCCACGGCTGAAATGTTCAGTTTTTGGGCAGCTCATCGCTGGTAGCAGGTGGTGAGAGGGGAGAGATGCAAAGGAGCTGATAAAAGGCAGCAGACAGCTCCTGGCACGTGAGCCTGGCTGTGTTTTTCCGCTGCGCAGCGTCGGCCGCGCTCGGGGCGTGAGCCAAGCAGAGAGAGAAGCGAGAGAGGAAAACCACACCGGCACAATCCACAACGGCCTGGGGAGATCAGCAGCTGCCCTGCCCTTGCCTTGCACTTGAAGACACCCCAGCACCAGCCAAAACAGGGGCTTGTTTTGACAAATTGTTGGAGAGCAGCAGTTTCGGTGTAGCTGAGCCCATCCTGTACCTGCACACCCTCCTGCTCTGGGGGTGGAACCCGGTAAACCAGGGACAATTCTAAAGCGGTCCCCTAGTTTAGGTATGGATTGGAATAAAACAGATCAGAATAGATTCCGGAGGAGCTGAGCCACTGCAGTTTGAGGCAGAGAGCGCTCTCGTGGCGCTCAGTGGCGTTTGGCCAAGAGCAGAACAAAGGCAGCCACAGAAGTTCCATTTTTCACCAAATTGCAGCAGACCGAGGCAGATTCGGCGCTCAAGGCTCAGCCCCTCCCGCAGGCTCCTCGATTCTTGTTTGTACAAAAGGAAATTTAATCGTAGGAGAAGATGCTCAGAATTTGCACCGGGTGTAGGAAATGCACTGAACACTTTGGAGGGAAAACCACCTCTACAGACACGTAAAATTCATCCTTCACACACGAGGGCCAGCTACAAGTCCTGGTTTTGCAGCTTTTTTATTGTCAGGTGAGATAAAAAAGAATATAATCTCTCTTTTGTTTTACTTTAATTGGAAGGATTGCCCAGATAGATTTTCAGCAAGGTGTTTCTTCCACAAAACAGTTCCTCTACAAAAAGCAGCGACAAGGGGTAGGAAAAAGGTGCAGAATTTCACCATAAGTTTTTGCAAATCTTTCTGTCACTTCATGGAGGACGGAGCTGTGAGTGTGGGGAGGTCCTGGAATTAATTATCCAGGAAGATTTTGGACTCCCCATCCCTGGAAGTGTCCAAGGTTGGACACTGGGGCTTGGAGCGGCCTGGGACAGTGGAAGGTGTCCCTGCCCATGGCAGGGGGAGGATTGAGATGAGCTTTTAGGTCCCTCCCAACCCAAACCTCGTACGATTCCATGATTAATAAAAACGAGGACTTCTCCCAGCTCCTCCTGAGGGCTGAGAGTCATCACAACAAAGTGCAGAGGATAAATCGCTCCTTACCCCCAGACGGTGCCAGATCCGGCACAGAAAGGAGAACAGTGTTCAGCCAGGCAGAAGTAAAAAAAAAAGAAACAAGATAATCTCTAATGAAATTGGAAATAAAAAACAGCCCAAGGGTACTTTCTCTCCGAGTTCCATGGTAAATACCACTCGGTTTTCAGTATCATTAATATCTGATTATTGTGGCTCCTGTTTCGCAGTAGCCCCACCCACTTTTGTCTCTGTTTCACGGGCACGTCCCAGCAATTTGCCAGCTGGAGGTTGTGCTCAGAGCTGGAAATAACTGTATCATCATTTCATTAGCACCTGGCTGGGGGAGAGGATCCATTAATCTGGCTCTGGAGGCGCCCACTGTGAGAAATGAGGGAGGAGGCCACTGCAAACTCTCCTGTAGTGAAAGGGAAACTGCAATTATTTCTTTGCCTCTTTCTGTTTCTTTTTCTCCTCTCTTTATTTACAAGAAATGAGCTTTGATTGTTTTGGGCTACAGGAGATGTCACAGCCTCCTCTCTGCTCCAAGTGACTCAGGGTCAATGCAATCTGAAAAACAACTCCAACAGAACAAACTTGTCACAGATAAATCCCCGGGGACTGAATCCGCCGCTGTTCTCCCTCAAAAACTATTTGCATGTTCCCCTTGCCTTTGTAGCCAGCCTGGGTGGATAAGGAAAAAGTCAACTCGTCCTTTAGCTCTGCTGCTGAGGCCTGGATGCAGGAGGTGTTCTTGGATAAAGGAATATCTGTGCTGGGAATAAGAGGAGCTGATCATCCAAATGCACTAAAAAGCCTTGTTAAACCTATTTGGACCATCACGATCATCTCCTCGGACTTCCTGCAGCATTCAGGCCATCGATCCTCAAATCCAGATCCAAATTCTTCTCCTCAGCCTCTGAGAAGTGTTGGAGCTCTAAAATAGGCTGTGAGCATCTTCTTTTTAAGTTCATTTTAAATCTGCTCCTTGGATTTTGCCTTTGGATTTGCTGGTGAGGAGCAGCCAGGCCCAGGTTTGCTTCCAAAGACATCTACGAAGATTTATTTTAAATATTGCCAGAGGCAGGCTCACATTGATAACTTTTATCAATATATTTATTTGATATATTCAGAATCGTTTCATACATTTAGAATCACGGAATGGTTTGGGTTGTAGGGACCTTAAAGACCCTCTAAT
Organism: Rhagologus leucostigma; assembly: GCA_013397725.1. Lineage (NCBI taxonomy): Eukaryota > Metazoa > Chordata > Aves > Passeriformes > Rhagologus > Rhagologus leucostigma. Next base: position 141,992 of record VZTD01005989.1, read on the forward strand.
TCCAACCCCCTGCCATGGGCAAGGATGGCACTCACTGCATCGGGTTGCTCAGGGCCCATTTCCTGTTATTTACATTTACTTTGAATTCTGCTGAAACATTTATTTATGCCCATATTTCAAATTGCAGTGAATTGAAAAACGAACAAAAAAAAAAAATAGTTCATTTTTGCGGTGTTTTTATCTTTGTTTATTTGAAGAAAATACTCCCCCTAGGCAGAGAAGAAAAAGAAATCAGAAACTTTTTTTTTTTTTTTTTGGTAGATGTAGACATTTCAAGATGTTTTTCCTTTTTTTAAAATGAGGGGAAAATGAAAACAAAAATAGTACAACTCCTTCCTTTATCCAGTCATTTTTAATAGCAGAGCCCTAAAATCTGGTTTGGAAGAGGGAAGATGCATTACAGAAATATCTCAGCAGGCGTTTTTTTTTGCCCCGATCCTGGCCCAGTGACAGTAACACCCTCCTGAGTATTTTTCCAGCACAGGGCAGGCTGCTGATGGCTGGTTTAGAGACCCTGGGCCAATTTTCGTTTGTCCCTCGCAGTCGCGTCCGTGTCGGAGCCTCCTCACAGGACCAAACCACGAGCGAGGAACGCGCCGGAAAATTGGGTGATGGAGAAGCAGCCACGGAAATCTCCCTGCCTGAGGCTCGTGCTGCTCGGGGCTGATGGCAGCGCTGCCACGGGAGCTCCTGGCTGGCAATAAATCTGTTGTTCCAGCGTGGGGGAGAAACACGAGCCAGGTTTTGATGCTCCCCTTGTTGTGCAGGGTGACGCCGGTGCTCAGGTGTAACCTGAGCCCAGGAAAGCGATGCCAGCGTGTCGCTGTGCTCCCAGGGACTCCTCAGCCCTGGAAATGTCCCGGAGTCAAGGCTTTTCCTTCTGTTCTGGTGTGGAAAAAGGCAGAGTTCGACCTTGAGCTCGTGGGGCCCCAGGGGCTGAGATGGCCCCGAGGATCACAGGGAATTCAGATCCAGCGGAGATGCGCCTCTCTAAAATCGGAGAAGGGCTTGAGGAATCAATCCGTGGCTTAATTTACACAGGAGCTGCTGTCTTGCAACTCTCTTCCCTGTGTTGGTGTTAGGAGGACAGACAGGAGGACAGAAGGAGGACAGAAACAGGACAGAAGTTTCCAACTCCTTGCCCAGGCTCCTGTCACACAAACAAAAATTTGTTCTGACTTCTTGTGACAGACTCCCCTGGGTGGGTTTTGGGGTCCTGTTCACCCCTTGACAGGCCACTAAGATTCCTGTAAGGTTCTGCCTGAGGCTGAAGGGACCCCTGCTCATCACTGCACCTCCCTGACACAGAATCCCAGGATTCCTGAGGCTGGAAAAGCCCTCCCAGCCCAGCGAGGCCAAGCTGTGCCCGATGCCCACCTTGTCACCCTGCCCAGAGCACTGAGTGCCACGGCCAGGCACTCCTTGGACACCTCCAGGGATGGGGACTCCAAACCTCCCTGGGCAGCTCTTTCCAAGGCCTGACCTCCCTTTCCAGGAGGAAATTGCTCCTGAGCTCCTTCCTCTCAGCTGTTTTCATCCTCTCCCACAGCTTCTGTTTGTATTTGATGAACCTTTTCAGAGGATTCTCATTTTATTTGTCTTTACAACATCTTTCAAACCACTGCAATAGGAACAACAAAAAAACACTGAATAATTAATATTTATGAGTTGCATCTTGTAATTCACTAAACAGTTCTGAAGAGCAAGTCACAGGAAACAGGGCTGGGAAAATCTATTTGCTCATCAGCCCCTGTCAGTGCTGAGCTGCTTCTCCACGGGATATTGTCAAATGCTTTTTCCAGCTAATGTTTAACTGGCCGGATTAAACATTCCCATGTGGGTTCCCGTTGAGGGGGGGGTGGCTATTGCAAGAAATGCTGAGAATCCCCCCCTCACTGAGCTCTGCTGCCTCGTGGGGAGGTGCCAGCAAAGGAAAACCAACGCAGAGAACATAAAATCACTGGCCAGAGGTTTGGAATAACAGCTGATGGGGAGAAGGATAAAGACCCCATTTGTGGGTGACATTTTTCCAGTCTTTAAATTTAAACATGGTTAATTTAGAAAGTTCTAGAATGGCCATATCTGTTTCCAGGGAAAAGAGAAAAAAAAAAAGCCCGGATTTCTCAATCAGCTCAAATGTCCCTGGCCATATGTATTGGCATTGGGACTCCTCTTTCCACACAAAGCTAACCCCGGGATTAGGAACACCAGTAATTATTTGCTCAAAGTGAAGTCTAGAAATAAACCTCGTCAGGATCCAAATCTTGTTAAATATTTTGTGGTGCTGGACAGAAGGAAGACATTTCAGATTTGTAGTTATAATTCACTATTAGGAGGGAGAAAATATTCCCAAAGTTTCCTTCACTTTTTCTCTCATTGTTCAAGGGCTTTTATGTGGGCAAATTCTACAGCTGGAAAATTGGAGAAAATATTGGAAGAGTGATGGGGGTTAAGAACTGGAATTGTTCAAGTGCTAATTAGATGTACGTTGATATATAGGAAAATAGGAAACAGTAGCTGCTAGCATAGGTCAAAACGAGGAAATCCAAGTTGGACTTTTTTAGATTTAAACAAGATTTTAAAAGAATCTCTTTATTTGCAACAGAATTAGAAGAGTTAAAATCTGTCACTGAAGTTGTTTAATGAAAGTGAGTCCACTGGCATAGGGATGGAATCACCACAGCGGGGTTTCAGCTCCATAGGAAGCTTTCAAGGGGTACAAAGTGGAAAACAGGGGCTGGAGTGAGCCAAGGTGGCAGAGTCTGCGGTGCCTGTTCGTAGAATGTGGATTTTGCCACAGTTTGAGGTTGTTTGATGGGGTTTTTCTGTTGATTCTGAAGAGAGCTACATCTACATCTATATCTGTATCTGTATCTATATCATCTATATCTATATCTATATCTATATCTATATCTATATCTATATATCTGTATCTATATATCTCTATATCTATGTATCTGTATATCTATATCTCTATATCTCTATATATCTATATATCTATCTATATATCTATAAATCTATATACATCTACATCTATATCTCTATATCGATATCTCTCTGTCTCTATCCCTATCTATATATCTATACACCATCTATATCTATATATCTATATCTATATGTCTATATAGCCATATCTCTATCTCTATCTGTATCTATATATCCATATCTGTATCTATATATCTATATAT
>VZTD01005989.1:150476-194063 GCA_013397725.1 Rhagologus leucostigma
TCCCTTCCCTTCCCTTCCCTTCCCTTCCCACCACTTTGGGTCCTCTGATTTCAGCTGCAGGGGACAGCGGGAAAAGGTTTTCAAAGATATTAAATTCCCACCAGGGTCATGAAAATCAGAAACTGGAGAGAGTGAAGGTCAACTCAGCTTCTTGCCTGGAGAGGAGAAGCTCTGGGGTGAGCTCAGTGTGGCCTTGCAGGGCCTGAAGGAGCCACAGGAAACATGGAGAGAGACAATTCCCTAGGGCTGGAGGGACAGGACACAGGGAATGGCTTCCCAGTGCCAGAGGGCAGGGCTGGATGGGATCTTGGGCAGGAATTGTTCCCTGGGAGGGTGGGCAGGCCCTGGCACAGGGTGCCCAGAGCAGCTGTGGCTGCCCCTGGATCCCTGGCAGTGCCCAAGGCCAGGCTGGACACTGGGGCTTGGAGCAGCCTGGGACAGTGGAAGGTGTCCCTGCCCATGGCAGGGGTGGGACTGGATGGGCTTTAAGGTCCTTCCCAACCCAAACCATTCTGGGATTTTATGAACATCACCCCCAAGGGCAGGCAGGCAGAATTCAGGGATTTGGTTGTTTGATAATGAGCATTTCAAGGCCCAAACATAGCTCTGGATGAGCTGCATTCCCGACTGCTTCTTGCTTGACAGGAATCTCCTAGGTAAAGGTGCTGGGAATTGGTTTGGACAGAGGATAAAGGGCAACAAATGGCAGAAGTATTGAATTATAGAATCACAGACTGTTTGGGTTTGGAGGGACCTTAAAGCCCATCCCACTCCACCCCCTGCCATGGGCAGGGACACCTTCCAGGTTGCTCCATCCTGGACTCGAACACTTCCAGAAAACCAGGCTTTATTCACACCACAGTTGGACAATAACTTGTGGAGTTTCCCCCTGTGGTGTTTTCCTTCTCCAAGTTCAATTTTTCTAAAACCGGGATTTACTTCAGGGCTTCAAGGAGCTGAACTCAAGGTCGTTCCTTGAATCTGTGTTCAGTCTTTCCTGATATTCAAGGGAGCACGGTCGAGGGACTTGTAACAAAAATTTGGAGCCTTTTGAGAAGCGCTCTGGAGTCAGCTCCTATTTTTCTCCCAACCTGAGTGTTCCCAGACCCGGAATCCTGGTTCTGACCTCACTGGCACCAACAATTTTTCCTACAGGGAATGTTTGCCTGCCAGGCTGGGTGTTGGGGCTTGATGGACACGCTGCCTCATCCTCTGTGGCAGGGTCTGTGCCTCCGCCTGCATCTTCTCCCAGAAACATTCCCCACATGCAACGCGCACGACGCGCACCCGAGCTGCGTCAGAGAGGTGACGTAGGGAGAAAGACACACAGTGCCCGTGGCTAAGGATGCCTTAATCACGTCTTCAAAATGCACAGCTACGCACCCAGGAAATATTTTGAGGTCTATTATCTAAGCCTGCTATGAATAAAGATTTATTTTTTCGCGTTGAGCATCGCCGTTCCCTTTGGAGGACAGAGCACTGGGGCAGTGGAAATTTTTTCGTGGCGCAGTGGAAATTTTCTTCCTCTTTTTCCTAGACTGTTTCAAACAAATCTGCACTTTGGTCTTTCCAGACAGATTGTTTCAGTAGTTGCCCTCAGGAAGCTTCTTTAAGCAGAAACTAATGTAGGGCTCATGGTTTTTGCAAATTCCAAGGATTTTTGCTGGTTTTCAGTAGGTCAAGGGAGATGATTCCACCCCTGCACCCTGCTCAGGTGAGGCCTCACCTGCAGAGCTGCCCCAGCCCAGCACAGGGAGGACGTGGAGCTGCTGGAGAGAGGCCAGAGGAGGCACCAGGATGAGCAGAGGGATGGAGCAGCTCTGCTGGGAGGAAAGGCTGCGAGAGCTGGGATTGTTCAGCCTGGAGAGGAGAAGCTCTGGGGTGAGCTCAGTGTGGCCTTGCAGGGCCTGAAGGAGCCACAGGAAACATGGAGAGAGACAATTCCCAAGGGCTGGAGGGACAGGACACAGGGAATGGCTTCCCACTGCCAGAGGGCAGGGCTGGATGGGATATTGGGCAGGAATTGTTCCCTGGGAGGGTGGGCAGGCCCTGGCACAGGGTGCCCAGAGCAGCTGTGGCTGCCCCTGGATCCCTGGCAGTGCCCAAGGCCAGGCTGGACACTGGGGCTTGGAGCAGCCTGGGACAGTGGGAGGTGTCCCTGCCCATGGCAGGGGGGGCACTGGATGAGCTTTAAGGTCCTTCCCAACCCAAACCCTTCCATGATTCCACAATTCCCCACTAAAACTGAAGGAAGGAGAGAATGACTTTGTCGTTGTGCCCATTCCCAGAGAACACGAGGTGTTGTTTGGTCCCAGTCTGTGGAATTCCCTCACTTTAAGAGCTTGAATTTGTTAAGACTGATCATTTGTACTGCTTGAATTTAAGTGCAGAACTCCATAAAAACCAGCCGGAGACTGAGAACTTCGGGTGCTTCATCCAGGGCAGACTTAGGGGAGCGAGGATCCAAAATCCAAAGGGAGAGGCTGGGGAAGAGAGAGGAGCCTGTGGGGTGGTGGTGTTGTCCCGTATCCCAGTGAAGGGAGGATTTATGGCTCTCACTGAGGACGAGTTGGCTGTGCCAGTTAATTCCTAACAGGAATGGATGAGTGGGTGAAAGAACAACAAACACAAACCTGAAGAAAGCAATATTAAAGAAATGAAATGTTCCACTTTGTGACTCCCCAAGACAACCCGGGGGAACTGCAGAACAGCAGGATTGGAAGGGAATGGGAGTTTGTGGCAGAGTAAATACAAATTAACATTAAACGACAGTGAAATTCCCAAGGAATTACATTTTGCACCCGCATGAAAACCGGGGTAATTCATCACCTTTAATGATGTTACAACGAATCCTGGCATGGGTTGAAATACTTCCCTGTTCTAAGAGTAGGAGAAAAATGTTTACCGTGAGCACTAAATATGGACATTAATCATTATGTCTTTAATGCCAGGGCAAAACTCTTTTCATGCTGTGAATATTCAGCTCATTATTGTAACATTTAGAGTGAATAGACTGACTGAGACAAGTCTAAAATTCCTAAAGAGCTCTTGCAGCTGAAGGTAGAGCTGCAGAGAAAATCTCAGACCTCTTTAAATGTTTGGGTAGTCGCTGCTGCTGCTCAATTTTCATGAGGCTCAGGTGGAAAATGGTTGGAGGAGTAAGAAATGGAACATGAGGTGTGTTCACAGTGATTTCACAAAATCTTTCATGGCTGAGGCATGGAATGACATTCCCAGAGTCACATTTGCTCTGTCTGGGAAGGGCAGCACGGCCTCTGGGTCAATGGGTGCAATTTTCCCAGCTGGGAGAGCTGAGAGAGACCTCAGAGCCCCTTCCAGGGCCTAAAGGGGCTCCAGGAGAGCTGGAGAGGGACTGGGGACAAGGGCTGGAGGGACAGGACACAGGGAATGGCTTCCCAGTGCCAGAGGGCAGGGCTGGATGGGATATTGGGCAGGAATTGTTCCCTGGGAGGGTGGGCAGGCCCTGGCACAGGGTGCCCAGAGCAGCTGTGGCTGCCTCTGGATCCCTGGCAGTGCCCAAGGCCAGGCTGGACACTGGGGCTTGGAGCAGCCTGGGACAGTGGGAGGTGTCCCTGCCCGTGGCAGGATGACGTTTAAGGTCTCTCCCAACCCAGGGATTCCCTGATTCCGTGGTCCCTGGGTGCCGCTGTCCCTGCTCAGTGCTGGGGGCCCTGGTGATCCCTCATTCCCGACACGCGGCTGGTCCCGTGCTCTTCCCGGAGCTCACCTCCCCAGGGGTGTTGGAGAGGCTCTTCTCCTGCTGGGGTGGTTTTGTTCAGGGGAAATTGCCCTGCCAGGCACATGCCCAGATCTGCCTGTTTACATTTTGAAGCTTCTGGGGCTGTGTCCAAAGTCCACTGAAATCACTGGGAGTCTTCCCATTTATTCCAATGAACTCTGATCGGGCTGTGCACCAACAAAAATTGAGACTTACCCAGGCTCTGCCACCTCTTCCCGCTCCTTCCCCTTCCTGGGCTTCTCCTCTCCCTCCTCCTCCTCTCCCCTTGACACCGTCGCCACGTAAACCAGAAAGGCTTAACCAAGATTTGTGGTATCAGTGACGCCGAAAGCCTCCAGGAACCAGGAGCCTGTTCTAATCACCGGCTTTGTAATCCCCCTGATCATCCAGGTAATGGGGGGCTGGAGCCAATGTTATCTCAGCCTGTTCCGAGTGTTAATCCAGGGACTAGAAAATGAATGATCCCATTACATCTGCACGTTTTCCTGTCTGTCTGAGGGGCTGGAATATCGTGGGTTCTTCACTGGATCTCGTTTATCTGTCTTATTTTGTTTTGGGAGGTTTTTTTAAGGTAAAATTGGGGGCTTTTTGCAACATCAGTGGCTGAAGTAAGAATTACCAACCAAGTAAATAGAAGTAAGAAAAGGGCGGGGAGATGAAGCTGCATTTCAACATTTTTTAATGTTTCAAGTTCAAGGCTCTGAGCTTAATCCAGGCTAGAGAATCATGGAATGGTTTGCGTCAGAAAGGACTTTAAAGATCATGGGCAGGGACACCTTCCACTATCCCAGGTGGCTCCAAGCTCCATCCAAGCTGGCCTTGGACACTTGCAGGGATCCAGGGGCAGCCACAGCTTCTCTGGGAAACGTGAAGGTGATGCTGGAGCCGTGGAGTGCCTTGGAGAAGGGGGCCAGTGAGGCTGACAGTGCTTCTCTTGCCTCAGTCTGGGGATTCCTCCACTTTTTTAGCCCTGGGGATCCTTTGTCAATCCTACGTGTCCCATTTCTCCTGGCTGGTGAGGGATAGGGATGTTTTATGTCCTGAAACAGGAGTTTTATCTGCCCCAAGGGGCTGCCTTCAGGCCAGAGCAGCAGAAGCGGCCCTGGCATGGGGTGTAAGACACGAAAATGGCTTGGAGCCACCTTTGTCCCTCCCTTGGTGGCCCCTCTGCTGTGCCCAGGAGTGGAGGAGCTCAGGGGTTTGGGATGGAAGCTGTGACTGGCCAAGAACCCCTGGAGAAAGAGAGACATCTGAGACAGCGATGATTTTGATCAGCTCTGCATGGTTTTAATCAAACCCTCCTTACAAGGACGTGCAGAGACCAATGGCCTGCGTGGTGCGATCCTGAGCAGAGCATTTTGTTTAACTTAGTGGGGATGTCCAGGGAGCAGAGCTTTGGAAATTGGATAAAATTCAGCAGATCTGGAAGAGCTCTGTTTATGTGCGTGTGTAAATCCTGGAGTCTCGGGCTGAGCTGGGGGCTGCAAAGGCCTCATAAACTGTAGATTATCCTGATCTTCTTCCAGCACTTTTTATCCTAAGAGTGGCTTGTTTCTGAGTAATGTCTAAATATTATCTAAAATGTTGGTACAAATACATCCAAATGGTTTTACTATTTACAATAATCTTCACCTCGTGGTTTCAGTCCTGGCTTCGTGGAATTAGGAACCTGAGTCACGGGAATGCTCCTGTGTACCATCTTTATTTGCTCACATGAAGTTCAGCAGGTTTGCAGGAGCAGGGCCCATGGAAAGGGTTAATTAGATCCTCCCTATCACCAGGATGTAAAAACTTGATAAACAGGCTTGAGAATGAAAGAGGGAAGAGGTTTTCCTGATTTAAAGCAAGAACTTGTGACTTCTCACAGCTTATTCCTTAAAAAAGCCTTGGGAAAGGGTGTTTCACTGACAGGGTGTTTCTCCCCAGCGCACAGCATCACCTCAAACAAGCATTTATGTTTCTCATAAGCAGCTCCCTTAAATTTTTAATCAACCTTTGGCAGCTGCTTTTATGTTCCCAAGCGTTTCATCCGAGTGTTTCAGCAAAGTGTCACATTTCCCAAGGCACAGCTTTTGCCACACGTGTGGGAGCGCCTCGGGATCCTCCGCCGCGGGCAGGGGGAGAGCTGGGAGGATCCCACGGCCTTGGGATGTGCGAGGGATGCAGGGACTCAGGGAAAGCCACCTTTGGTGGAGGTGAAGCCCCTGAGAGCTGCTGCAGTGGGAGCTGAGGAGTTTTCCTTGCTGGAAGGTGAAAATTGCAGGAATGTGCTGGGAGGACGTGCGTGCACTGGAGATGTTTGTGAGGAGCAAACGGCCAAAAAAAAGCGCAGATGAGGCAACAGCCGGGACTTGAGGAGGAGGTCCTGGAAGTGCTGGGAAGTGGAGGAGCAGCAGGGGTGCAGTGCAGGCACGGAACATCCCAAAAAAAGCCCCAGGGAATCAGGGATCAGCTGCGGCCTAAGGCAGAGCAGTTCCTGCAGGGCCACGGGTGGCTGAGATGATGAGGTGGGAGTGAGTGATGAAGGATTGTGCTCAGCAGGAGGGAAGCAGTTTGGCTCCCTCATTGCTCATTCCCAAGCACTCTAATGTTTGGGTGGTATTTCAGTGGCAGGGTTTTTGTAAGGGAAGTGTGATGTTGTTTTATGGGGTGCCAGCCAGATCCTACTGAGCCACGCTCTCAATCTTCAGCCTTCTTAGTCACAGTTTTTTCAACAGGGAATTCATCTGCTCAGAAAGTTGCCCGTGTTTCAACATTACCACTGCTGAGGACTGGCCTGCATTTCCATTTTTGTGCCAAAAGAGCTGTCTCAGTCGGAGGTGTGGGGTTTTATGGGTTGTGATGAAGGAACAGCCCTTTGTGCCGCCCCAAAGCTTTTGTGTTTTACAAGAAGGCACGGATTTTCTAAGCAGGCCAGGCATTTCATCTGCACCCATTGCTGAGCACTTCAGGACATCCCAGCGAGGCATTTAGAACACTTTTCTCCAGCTGCACAGAAACAACGGTGCAGAGAGCTGAATTTGAAAGGAACACATTGTTTCCCCCTTTCCTTGATATCCCTCCCCCAGCTCGAGATAGCAGGAGGTTGTTGAGCACCATGTCAGCAAGGTCTTCTGATTATTGCTTCCCCGTGAGGAAAAAAGTAGTTCTGAACCCTCAGAAACAGCTTCTCCTTGATGGCCCAGCTTTTAATCCGTGATTTCGGGCTCCAGCGGTCGGCATAAGCCATAATAAACCACACTTGGAACAAGATTGCTCAAGTTGAAGGTCCTGAAATTGAACGTGTGTGATTTAAAGCCAAAATACCTGCTCAGGACAGAGGCTTTCAGAGCAGCAATAACGCACCTGTGAGAGGGAAAGAGCTGAAGGCCAAGCACGTGCCAGCTCTGGGGCAGGATTTTGTTTCATCCCCCTGCTCAGAGGTTTTGGGCTGTGCTCTGCATCCCAATCCCGGCTGCAGCGGTCGCTCAGGAATGGTGTTTTCCCCAGGAATATCCCTGCTCAAGGAGTTATTTTACATTCACTGCTGTTTCTGACTGCAGAAAAGGAGGGGTTTGGATTTCAGACCTGATTCTGTCAGAGCAAACTTTAGGGCTCCGGAACAATTGGAATGTGCAACTCTCCTGTCTGGACACTGTGACCCTGCCCAGCTTCCCTTCAGCAGCTACACTCAGATTCTGCACTGGCAAGATGCGGAAATAGTTCAGATTTCAGATTCTTAATTGTCATTAATTTTTCAGAGGGCCCCGTGTACCAAGGGTCACGTTCCCGAGGCTGCCAGAGCTCCAGGAGCCTTTGGACAGTGATCCCAGGGATGCACAGGGTGGGACTGTGGGGTGTCTGGGCAGGGCCAGCAGCTGGAATTTGATGATCCCTGTGGGTCCCTTCCATCTCAGGATGTTCTGTGACTTCATGACCAGCCAGGTTCTGAGCAGACCCATCTGGGGGGGAATTTGGAAAACTGGGAAAGGACTTTGCAGCATTCTGGAGGCTCTGATCCCTCGGATTTGCTCTGTAGGTAAATTTTAAGCCCAAGATTTCAACAGTTTCTCTGATTTTAGGGCTAAATCGCAGTGATCAAGTGAACAGGGTGGCTGCTTGTCAGGATTAAAGTGGCTTTGTGTTCCCTCTCACTGCGGTCGTTGCTTGAAGAATGAACTCCTAATCCTGTTTATAAAATGATGAACAACTTCCAACTTCACTTCGGGAGAAGGGCAAGGCTGAGGTGGGATAGTGCAAGAAATCCAGGGAGTCACTGGAGGGAGAGAGGGAACCAGCGCCTCAAAATTTACTGCCCACTTTAAATATAGGAGCAAAATATAACAACAGCACAAACCCCCAGTTCCCTGCGGGATGTGGTGAGCTGGAAACCTGGTCTCTGCACCCTGGGATATTCTGGACCCATGTTACACAGTGAAATAAAAGTGACTCAGTCCCAGAATTTATTTTAGAAATGCCATTAAAAACGCTTTTTTAAAGCAAAATAAAACCAAGAGACACATGATCAGCATGGAGCAATTATTAGGAAAACTACACCGATCCAGCATAAAATACTTTATTAAATACAAAGCAAATCAATCTTCATCGTGAGTAAGAATGAAGTCACCAAATGAATTCCAGCTCTAGAAGGCAGAATAGGAAGTTTTGCTCTAAATCTCACCTACATTATTGTACTGAGCATTTAAGGATTGGGAACTGCTGGGTGTTTAATGCTTGGATCAAAGGGTTGTTTTGGGTACCCCTTGGCTTTGACGAAAATTCTATTTTTAAAATCTGTTTTATCTGTACAAGGCTCAAGCAAATGGCTCCGTCTTGACTTTTGCACCTTAAAAATTAAGAAAGATTGGGTTGCCCACACAACTGGGCTGAAACTAAAGATCACAGAATCCTGGAATGGTTTGAGGTGCAAGGGACCTTAAAGATAATCCAATTCCAACCCTCCACCATGGGCAGGGACACCTCCCGCTGTCCCAGGCTGCTCCAAGCCCCAGTGTCCAGCCTGGCCTTGGGCACTGCCAGGGATCCAGGGGCAGCCACAGCTGCTCTGGGCACCCTGTGCCAGGGCCTGCCCACCCTCCCAGGGAACAATTCCTGCCCAAGATCCCATCCAGCCCTGCCCTCTGGCACTGGGAAGCCATTCCCTGTGTCCTGTCCCTCCAGCCCTTGGGAATTGTCTCTCTCCATGTTTCCTGTGGCTCCTTCAGGCCCTGCAAGGCCACACTGAGCTCACCCCAGAGCTTCTCCTCTCCAGGCTGAACAATCCCAGCTCTCGCAGCCTTTCCTCCCAGCAGAGCTGCTCCATCCTTCTAAAGGGTTGAAGATTTTGTTACGGTTGTACACAGGTCAAGCAAACAGCTCCATTTTCACTTTTGCACCTTTAAAATCAAGAGATTAAATTGCCCACAGACCTGGGTAAAACAAAACATCATTGAATCATAAAAGAGCACAGAATTTTGGAATGGTTTGGGTTGAGAGGGACCTTAAAGCTCATCCAGTGCCACCCCTGCCATGGCAGGGACACCTTCCACTGTCCCAGGCTGCTCCAAGCCCCAGTGTCCAGCGTGGCCTTGGGCACTGCCAGGGATCCAGGGGCAGCCACAGCTCCCTCTGTGCCAGTGCAAGGTGAGAGGAGCAGTTCCATGAAGAAGAAGCTTTGCCCCCTGTGGGGTTTTGCCCTCTTTTTCCCACCCACTGGTCTTCCTAAACCCTTTTCCCATTTGCCTGAGCTGGCACCAGGCCCTGGGTGCTCTGAATGCCCTCAAGGTGCTGGATTCTCCCTCCCTGCTCCCATGGGATCACTGGGCCCACACCTCTGCCTTGCCACAAGAAGGCAGCCGCAGAAACCTCAGCTCTCCTCCCTTTGAAACCTCCCTTCCTGGCCCAGTTTTAGCAGAACTGCAGCACAGCTTTGCCATATTTTTGGGGGAACAAACAACCGGGGATCACCAGAGCTCGGTGCTCTCGGGAAAGCAGAGTAAGGAACAGAGAAGTCAGGAAAAGGGAACACTTCAGTCCTCAGCGTCTTCCCTTCGCCTCCGGAGCAGGGCTGGGAGCGCAGAGCACATGTGGCTGTTTTCCTGGCACTGCTTCCCAGATTTTTCGGTCTGGAGAAGGCAGGTGATTGATTAGTCAGCTACTGAGGGAGCTGTTAAACGCGGCTGCAGCGAGCTGCTCTTCCCCGAGTGCCGCCGGTACCCCAGAGGAGCAGGATTCCCTCGGGATGTTTGCCGACCCAAAAGACTTTCCTGCCTCACCCTTAAATTTGGGGGCTGCTTTGCTCTGTCTCCCTCGGGGCCCGGCATCTTTGTCCAATCAAGCTTGAATTAGGTCACTCTTAACCAGTGTCAACTTGGAGGAGCCTTGCTGAAGCTGGCAGTCTAAAAAAACCCCAAAAAAAGTAAAATGGAAATATTTTCCGTGCCACAGAGACTATTGGTCTGTGACCCACCAAAATATCCAAAATCCAGATGCATCAGACCAATTCTGATGAAGTTGGCATGGTCTTATCTGGGTCAATTGTCTTAACAAGACATTATGTCACCCGTTAGGGGAAAATACAATCTAAACCCCCTAAAAATAACTGATGGGAAAAACCTTGCACAACAAAGCCAGTGGCACATCAGAAAAATAAAAATAAATTCAGACTCATGATATATTTAATCATCTGTATTTATTCCTCTGCTAATCTGAAAACAGGCGAATGTTCTTTTTCTTCTTGGAAACGAGGCAATTCTGGAAAATTTCATATTTTAGGCAGCTCTTTGAACAGCTTTTCTCCTAGAACTCCAATTTTGTTATTTGTTAGGAGGAAAGCAATGGGAATGAAGGAAATTTGCATTGGATATAAGTTATTTTACCATATCAGCTCTGTCCTCTGGCCTCTCACAACAGGCACCAGAGGAATCCAATTTTTGTGTTTTGCCGCAGAAGGAGAACTTGGATTTTAGGCCAATCCCTCTGAAGAAGATGGAACTGAAGACAAGGAAGGCCCAGGAGGAAGGGAAAGGCAGAGGGATCTCCAGGTGTGTTGTGTCCATGCAGAGCATCTTCCACGTGGAAATATTTTGCAGTGGTGATGGATGAGGCCTTCAAAATCACAGATCCATTGGGATTGAAGTTATCCAGACATCAGCTTCCAGGGGTTTTGTGGGAAAAATCCATTGGTGGAAAAACCTGAGGTGGGAGAGCTCCAAAACAGCGGCCTGCAGGTTCCTCCTGAGGGCCAGCTCCGAGCTCTGCTCCTGGGACAGGGACAGCACCCAGGGAGCGGCTGGAGCTGGGCCAGGGCAGGCTCAGGCTGGAGAGCAGGGAAAGGTTCTTCCCCCAGAGGGTGCTGGGCACTGCCCAGGCTCCCCAGGGAATGGGCACGGCCCCGAGGCTGCCAGAGCTCCAGGAGCGTTTGGGCACCGCTGCCAGGGATGCCCAGGGTGGGGTTGTTGGGGGTCTGGGCAGGGCCAGGGGTGGGACTGGGTGATCCCTGTGGGCCCCTTCCAGCTCAGGATATTCCATCATTCCATGAAATAGGTGTTGAATCCAACCGCATGAGGAGTTTTTCCAGCCCAGCCTGAATTTGAGAGGAAAAAGGCAAAGCAGTGAGAGAGCTGCGAAGAGGGGCTTTGTGTCTGTGGCACTGTGGAAACCAAAGAGATCCTGTGGTCCTTCATCCCAGCAGAACCCAGAAAACCCAGGAATTTTTCATTGAGGGGATACCTTGGAGCACAGAGAGAATGGAATCATGGAATGATTTGGGATGGAAGGGACCTTAAAGCCCATCCAGTGCCACCCCTGCCATGGGCAGGGACACCTCCCACTGTCCCAGGCTGCTCCAAGCCCCAGTGTCCAGCCTGGCCTTGGGCACTGCCAGGGATCCAGGGGCAGCCACAGCTGCTCTGGGCACCCTGTGCCAGGGCCTGCCCACCCTCCCAGGGAACAATTCCTGCCCAATATCCCATCTAAAGTTCCTCTCAGTTTAAGGCCGTTCCCTGTGTCCTACCACCACAAGCCCTCGTGAAAGATAAAACATTGCAGATGTCTTGGAGTTCTTGAGACTCTTGAAAATGGTTGTTGAAGCTTTTTTCTTTTGCTAAATGGATTCGAGATTTACTTGGATTAGGGCCTTAATAAATACCTACAGTGTTTGTCTTTCATCTGGGAAATGTTTGCCTGCTTTTAAATAGGCTGTTCTTGTTTGCTCCACTGTTGTCATGTTGATGGGAGCCTTTGGAAGCAGGAATTCTGCCCTTTATTCAATCAAGAGATTTGGAAACCTGAGGCTCCAACTCGCCTCAAATATAACTGGGAGAAATCCAGAGTAGCAGGACTTCATTTCATTGCTGGGGAAGCAGCAGGAGAACAGCTCCTTGACAATTTTTGATGTCTGGATGACTTTTTTATGTGCCTCAGGACAGTTTGTGGTAGTGTAGCTATTATTTTTAAAGCTCAGCCCTGGCCAGAGGGCGGCTGTGCTGCTCCACGTGGTGGGAAAACCCAGCAGTGCTTCCCTGGGAGGAGATGATTCCTCCTTCTGCCCCTCTGCCCCATCCTCGTGAGATCCCACCTGGAGTGCAGCTTCCAGCACCGGGATCCCAGCACAGGAAGGGCCTGGAGCTGCTGGAGAGAGTCCAGAGGAGGCCCCGGAGCTGCTCCAGGGCTGGAGCCCCTCTGCTCTGGAGCCAGGCTGGGAGAGCTGGGGGTGCTCACCTGGAGAAGAGAAGGCTCCAGGGAGAGCTCAGAGCCCCTTGCAGGGCCTAAAGGGGCTCCAGGAGAGCTGGAGAGGGAGTGGGGACAAGGGCTGGAGGGACAGGACACAGGGAATGGCTTCCCACTGCCAGAGGGCAGGGCTGGATGGGATCTTGGGCAGGAATTGTTCCCTGGGAGGGTGGGCAGGCCCTGGCACAGGGTGCCCAGAGCAGCTGTGGCTGCCCCTGGATCCCTGGCAGTGCCCAAGGCCAGGCTGGACACTGGGGCTTGGAGCAGCCTGGGACAGTGGGAGGTGTCCCTGCCCATGGCAGGGGTGGCACTGGATGGGCTTTAAGGTCCCTTCCAGCCCAATCCAACACCTTTCCATGTCCCCTCCCATGAGGGCACAGCCACGTGGGTTTATGGCCTGGCTGTGCCCTGGCACCACGGGGAGGGTTTCTCACCAACAAAGCCAAGGTGGAAGCTGCTGGTGGCACTGCCAGGACCTGCTGGTGGCACTGCCAGGACCTGCTAGTGGCACTGTCAGGATCTACTGGTACAAGCTGGGGTAGAAGGTGGCCCAGAGATGACCAGAGGTGAGACAGTCCCAGGCTGCCCGGGGAAGGGACAGGGCAGTGCCAGCCCCGCAGGGAGACGCCTTTTCCAGGGGCATTATTGACAGTTCCTTTGCAGAGCCATAATGAACTCCTGGGAATGAGTCCATGGCAGGACAGCTCCAGGACCTGGGGGTTTTCCACCCTGTGGTCAGCACAGGGACAGCAGGGACAGCAGGATATGTTCCCTCTCCCCCCTGGAAAGCACTCACGGAGCCGACTTGGCTCTGCTTCAGCTCAGGACTGTGACCTTTCTTCTCCAAGGGACACTTTGGCAGCTTTTTAGTGTCCCCCAGGCCGGTGGTTTTGCTCCAAGGAGCTGTGAAGGTCACGGGGCTGCTCAGGTGCCACCGCGCTCCCTTCAACACTCCTGCCTTTGTCACCTGATCCCTCGGGACTGCGGGGATGGGACTGGGTTTCATCCTGCCCGATGAAAACAGCTGGCAGTGAAGGGTTCGTTTCTGCTCTCAAATTCTTACCAAAGAACTGTATTGAGCTCTAAACCAGAGAATTAGGAGGTTGTGAGACGATTTTGACACTGAACTGGGTGGCTGCAGCAGTTCTGGAGAGCTCAGTTCCGGGAGCGAAGGTGAATTTTAGGTCTGGAGCGTGCAAATCTCACAGGGTAATCCACAGAAATTAATAAGATTTATTGCATGCTTTTGGAGAACCCTCTTTCCCTGGCCACCAATAATAACAAGAGTCCCCTTTGCACGGCCCTTATCTACTCACATGACCGAAAAACAGATGGAAAAAGCAGAGAGAAATGAGGGAAACAAAGGATCCTGATCACCCAGTGATCCCAGGTGTTGACGTGCTGTCCACCTGCTCCTTCTCAGGTGATTTGTAGGCACCAACAGCTGTTCAGCCCCGGTTTTCCCACAAAAATCTCTTTGGATGCAGCCTTCAGTTGTCTTTTTTCCCTTCATTTTTTCCCCCAGAGCAGGACAGCAGCCGGCGAGTCGGTCCCAGGCACACAGAAGGAACCAGAAGGTCCATGCCAGGGTGGGGAGTAAACAGGGGAAGTGCTCTGTGATCCCGAGAGCTGTCAGGTGCCAGGCTGAGCAGTTCGGGCACACGGAGGTGTTATTCTCCACGTCACTTTAATGGCTGATGATTAAATCAGAAGGGAAAGAGAGCAGGCAAAGGGATTTTATTATTAAAAGGGATGAGAAGGAAAAATTGTGTGATCTCCTAGGACAGATCACACTCCCAGGGCTAAACTTGTCACAACAGAATCAGGTTGATTCATGAGGCCGTGTGCTGGGTGTAATTAGACCTTATTTAAAAATAATAAAAAAAAAAAGAATGGGCTTAAGGTTGAGCCACACCAGAGCTCAATCCTGCCCAAATTAGGGAGGAAGAAACTCAGCTGAAGGGCCCTGAGCTCCTCGTGGCCAAACCAAGATTCCTCAGGATGGTCCAGGCAGAATGTTCTGGGAAGGAAACACACCCAGAGGCAGCCGTGGTGCTCACAGAGCCACCAAAGCAGCCGCCCCCAGCCCCACGCCCCACGGTGGCTTGGGGATTTTGGGATTGCCCAGAACCTGGGCAGGGCTGGAAAAGAGGCCCCCTCCATCTGCTGAACAGCACGGGGCAGGATGGAGCCAAGAGATGACTTAATTCCTGTGGAAATAGCCCGAGATTTTCCAGAGTGGCTGAGCATCCTCCTGAGATCAGGGCCGGGGGGAGATGCCGGCGCCCGGCCCCGCTGGGAGCACGGAGAAGGGCTGAGCTCTTCCCTGTGCTCAGGAGCTGGGAAGGGCTGCCAGGTCCTGCCCAGCTTCATTTTCCCATCCCTGCAAATCTCGGCCACGGCTGAAAGGATTCAACCAAATCCTTTCTGAAGCAGAGAAACTTCAGCCTGAGCAGGGGATGGTTCCCAAATGTAGGGATGAGGGATAATGGGATTCAAAAACACGGCCTTGCAGCTGGAAGTGGAACCTCTGCTGCCCCAGATGTTCGTGAGTTGGGATCAGGAGTGGGAGGCAAATTCAGCTGGTGGTGCCTCTGTCCCATCCCCACACCTGCAGCGTTTCTGGGCACGGAATTCCTGAGCTTTCTCTACCAAGCAGTGGAAGTTCAGCGCCTCCCGCACTGATTAATCCATTTATTTGTCCCCCTCTCTCTTGTCCTGTGATTATTGATAATGTTCATCCTCTGCCAGCTCCCCTTCACCCAAACCACCCCTCGGAGGGAGGATCCCAGCTGGGGGACTCCTGCCTGCAGAGCTCCTGTTGTTCCCAATTCCATCCGCTAATGCAGTGCGGAAAAGGCACGGAGGGCAGCGGCTGGGAAGGGCCGCAGACAGCCTGGGCTGCCAGAAGTGTTGGGAAACATCCTGATCCCTTTCCATGCTCACAGATGCCTGGCACAGCCTGGCCGTGCCTCGCTGATGGCACCATCGAGAGTCTGGAATTCTGTCAGTTAAAAATGCGCAGACTGGAGGTGATTTCTGTCCCCACAGAACCCCAGGATCCCTGAGGCTGGAAAAGCCCTCCCAGCCCAGCGAGGCCAAGCTGTGCCCGATGCCCACCTTGTCACCCTGCCCAGAGCACTGAGTGCCACGTCCAGGCACTCCTTGGACACCTCCAGGGATGGGGACTCCAAACCTCCCTGGGCAGCTCCTTCCAAGGCCTGACCTCCCTTTCCAGGAGGAAATTGCTCCTGATGAAGAAATTCTTCCACACGAGTGAATTGCACAATTAAACACCAAACAGCTTTTGTCACCGTTTTCTTCCAACAGAGAACCTGCTCCAAAAGTGTGTTTTGCCCAATTATTCCAGCTTTTCTCACCATTTCTCCTTCCACAGAGATTGGCTCTTGCCTGACGTGTTTGCCTGTGCTGGTGTCATGGTCACAGCCCTGTCTGGGGCACATTTTTTGCACAGATGTCGTTGTCCCTCAGCCTGGTGGCTTAGCGGGGGTGGCATCACTGCACGGGGCAGCAGAGCCCTGCTCTGAACAGAAACTGCTGATAATCAATGGTCTGGTTGGCCCAGTGCCAGCTGGTTCTGTAAGACCGGA
This sequence comes from Rhagologus leucostigma, assembly GCA_013397725.1. Lineage (NCBI taxonomy): Eukaryota > Metazoa > Chordata > Aves > Passeriformes > Rhagologus > Rhagologus leucostigma. Next base: position 166,557 of record VZTD01005989.1, read on the forward strand.
ATGGATAAACCAGCAACAACCTGGTGTTTGTGAGCCCACAGAGGGACAGGCCTGAGAGGGAAGAGGAGGCTCAGGGGGGACCTCATTGCTCCCCACAACTCCCTGACAGGACGGGCAGGGAGGGGGGGTCGGGCTCTGCTGCCGTGTCCCAAGGGAAAGGAGGAGAGGAAATGGCCTCAAATTGCACCAGGGGAGGCTCAGGTTGGAGATTGGAAACAATTTTTCCCTCCCAGAGGGGTGAGGCCTTGGAATGAGCTGCCCAGGGAGGTGGTGCAGTCACTGCCTGTGGGAGTGTTCAGGAGGAGTCTGGATGTGGCCCTCGGGGACAGGGTTTGGGGTGATGCTGGTGCTGCTGGGGTGGCACTGGATGGTCCTGAAGGGCTCTTCCAGCCTTGGTTCTCGGATTCTGAGAAGATCCAGCACTTCTTTAACTCCACCTTTAGGGCAGGTTGAAGGAGTCAAAGCTCTCTGATGCTCTCCTGGGACAGGGTTTTGCTGGTCTCAGTCCATCAAACTCCTCCCTCCATCACCATTCCCTGCTGATGTCCTGCTCTGCCTGGATGGCCTCGTGGTCACTCCAATGACCATGTGGCCACACAAGCACTGGAGTGACCACCAGGATGTCAGGGTGGAGGGGAACATCAATGGGAATGTGCGTGTGGGGAAAGAGAAGGAGTCAGGAATGTGCACCAGAGGGAAAAGCCGGACCGGGTGGTGATCACAGAGCTCCTCACACGCAGCTGGTGGGGCTGATGGCACCTTGGAATCACAAAATCCAAAGGGCCTTGGCCCAGCCACCTCTGCCTTGTGCCACATCAGGGTTTGGGAGGGGAGTAAAGATGTCCTGGGGGTTTGGTGCCAGGGACAAGACGAACGTGAATGTGACAGGGATGTGATCAGAGGGATGGAGCAGCTCTGCTGGGAGGAAAGGCTGCGAGAGCTGGGATTGTTCAGCCTGGAGAGGAGAAGCTCTGGGGGGAGCTCAGTGTGGCCTTGCAGGGCGTGAAGGAGCCACAGGAAACATGGAGAGAGACAATTCCCAAGGGCTGCAGGGACAGGACACAGGGAATGGCTTCCCAGTGCCAGAGGGCAGGGATAGATGGGATATTGGGAAGGAATTGTTCCCTGGGAGGGTGGGCAGGCCCTGGCACAGGGTGCCCAGAGCAGCTGTGGCTGCCCCTGGATCCCTGGCAGTGCCCAAGGCCAGGCTGGACACTGGGGCTTGGAGCAGCCTGGGACAGTGGGAGGTGTCCCTGCCATGGCAGGGGTGGCACTGGATGATTTTAATGTCCCTTCCAACCCAGGCCGTGCTGTGATTCCAGGACTCCTCCAGGTGGCTGAGGGGGTTTTCAGTCCCTTTCCACCCCATAAATGAGGGGTCTGGACCAATCCCCAGCTGTCTGTCCCCGCTCAGACCTGGCTCTTTGGAACATCGATGTTTATGCACCACAAGAAACACGGAACTGAATCCTGCTTTCTCCTCAGCATTGATCCTTAAATAGGAAAAGCACAAACCATAGAGCAGAAACTCCATATCCATGGAAACATGGTGCTGCAGCTCCTACGAGTCAACAAACACACCAGGAATTATTTTGCTGTCATTCTTACAACTCCATCACTTAATGGTGTTAAGAGACCCTTGGCTCCTGTGGTTGATTGTTATCCATCATTCCTGGTTAAATAATCCTGTCAGGAGGATATCACTGCCTGAAATTTCATGTTCTCATTCCCAAAGTAACACCTACCACACGCTGCTGGATTAAGTGTTATTTGAGGTTTAAAATTAGATGGATAGACAGATAAATAGATGGATATTTGGTCTCTTTGTTCCCTCTCAGATATTTTGTCTCTTTTTTTTTTTTCCCCTCGCAGTCATTTCTTAACCAGAGATACAAACGAGTTCTGTGGTTTTATTGTAACCCTGATAAAGCTTTTTTCACTCAATTTTTTTTTGCGTCAGGTTGGTCTTTCACTCAGAGGTGAAAGCAGCTTTTTGGAAATTAGAAACAAAACCAGCGTTTCAAAACTGAAAAGGCAGCAAGAATCTGGGTCTGGCAGGGCTGATTTACGCACAAAGATGGGTTTTTTTTACTGGTGGAACTGGTTTGAACACCGCTCCTGGGAACGGTGGCTTTCCTGGTTATCTCAGACCTTTGGGGGACAAATTTGGAGAGGGACTTTGGGCAAGGCATGGGATAGGACCAGGGGAATGGGTTTAAGGTTAAGGAGGGCAGGGATGGATGGGATCCTGGGGAGAAAGTCTTCCCTGTGAGGGTTGGGAGGCCCTGGCAGAGAAAAGCTGTGGCTGCCCCTGGATCCCTGGCAGTGCCCAAGGCCAGGCTGGACACTGGGGCTTGGAGCAGCCTGGGACAGTGGGAGGTGTCCCTGCCCATGGCAGGGGTGGCACTGGATGGGCTTTGAGGTTCCCTCCCAACCCAAACCCTTCTGGGCCTCAGCGTACGGAACAAACTCGGTTTATCCATCAGCTGATGGCAGCCAAAGAAATGTTGGAAGACCCATCCCAAATCCCGGGGAGAAGGAACGGGAAGGTCTGATCTCCTTAGCAGAGCCTGCAGGAGATTCCTGAGTGCACCGAGTGGTCCCGCAACTGCCACACAAAGGGCTCATAAACAAGGGAACCTTTATTGCAGCAGAGTTTCCACTGCAGCCAGTCCTCCCCTGGTCCATAAAAGGGCATAAATTGGCTCTTTCATTCCAGAAAAATAAAATGCCTTCCCACTTGATAGCACCAAGCCAGGAGCCAGCTCTGCTTTAAGGTGTTTACAGGATTAGGCACTCGGGGAAGGCAGGGGAGGAGGAGGACGAGCCCAGGCTGCCCTGGATGCTGCCTCACCTGCCCGGCCCCACACAATCCATTGTTTTCATTTCGAAAAAACCCCACCAAAACCACCTCCACGCTTTAAAAACCGCTGGCAAAAGAGCCACACTGAGAAATCTGCCGGGTTTGTTGCAGCCTGACAAGAGGAGAGAAGGTCCTTAATTTTAAGAGTTCCAAGGCTTTTTTTTCTTTTCCTTCTTCTTCTTCTTCTTTTTGGTTTTTTTTCGCATGAGAAAATAACTCGGCATTCCAACGACATCGCTTGGCAGAAGGGGGATCGGAGTGCTCCAATTGGAGGTTCAATAAATCAGGACAAGAACTGGCTCTGTCACTCCATAAACTCTTGGGCATTTGCTTTTCCTACCCTTCTGGAAGCGGCTGGCTGCTCTCTCAGGCACGCTGCCGGTGACGCAGCCACGGTTTCATCACGACACGCTCCGCCGAAGGAAAAAAAGCAGGAGCACATTTGTGTGGCACAAAGATCAGCGGGATTCTTCACGGGGTTTCGTCGCAGCCTGATGGAAACGGAAGAGTTTGTTTCAGGATTCCCTCGCTTTTCTTTCGGTTTAGTTTTTAATTATTTGGAAAAATCCGAAGGCAATCTGACACCTGGCAGCGGGCGCTGCTGTGAACATGATCTTTCTGTGCTGGTGTGTGGAAAGAATGCACAACAAAGGAGCTACAAAAGCTTCGTAAATATATATTGCCTGCTCTGGCAGAGAATATTCTGTCTGATTAGCTCCCTGCTCCTGCTGTAAACGATATTCCCCTTTTATTGAACAGTTCAAGCCCTCTTGAACCCAATTAAAAGCTTCTCAGGTGTGCCCAGCGAGCAGAATTTGGATGCTGCTGTGCCCGTGTGTGGGGAGGCATCAGGAATTTCTGTCCTTAGGGCTCTTAAACCTGAGCATGATTCGGTGTCCGTGGAGGGCCCGTGTGTTTTCCAGCCTCAGAGGCTCTCGCTGTATGAAAGCGTCATTGTTTCTCCAAATGTTATGGCAAAAGCACGACTGGAATTGCAGCGTTTCTAAATATTTTGCCTAATTAGCCTGTTGGGAAGAGTTTGAACTCCACTTGTCCTGGATGTGAATGTGAAGTGTTGACTAAACCCCAAACATGTTTGCTGGCCAGCAGGGTCACTATCTCCAGACAGCTGCAAATCCCAAGGGATGCTTTCCATGGATCTTTCTTTCCCAGCCTTTACATCTTGGTGGGGTTTTTGGACTCTGAAGCGGGAGTGACTCGAATTCCAAGCCCAGGGCTTCCTCCCCTGGCTTAGAAGCAAAACTGAAGGCATTTCCATAGCCAGTAACCCAGGGAAGGATTATATCCTGAAAATCCAGCTGTTCCCCTCCGCTGGCTCTGTCAGAGGAGCATCCCCTGATGTGTTATTCCTCACCTTATTCAACCCAAAATTTACTTTCTGTGGTAGGAAAAGCAGCCGCTTTCCCCAGGAGAGAAGGGCTGGAGCAAGGGGCTCTCCCTGCCATTCCACAGGGATTACTGGGAGGGCTGGAAATGGTGGAGCAAGGGGAGATCAAAGGGTTTCATCACTGTGATGATCTTCAGGGTCTCCTCCAACCCAAGCCATTCCCCTTCTTCCCAGAACTGTCCTGGCCAGCTGAGACAGGGGCTGCTGCTCTGTGAGATCCTCAGAGAGCTCTGGGCACCAAAACCTTTTCCAGGTCCCCCTTCTGGGTGGCTTTGGTTGCCTGTTCCACAGCGCCTGGATCATGCTCACCTGCAGGTGAATCACCCTCAGCTTGGGCAGCTGATCCAGGCACGGATCCCTTCCAGAGCAAGCAAGGCCCAGAACTTGTCCCACAGTTCCTGTCCATCGGTTAAACTCCTCTGCAAGCCAAAATTCCCAGTGCTGAGGTGTGTGGGTGTGCAGCGAGCACGGGACCATGGAATCATGGAGTGGTTTGGGTGGGAAGGGGCCTTAAAGCTCATCCCNCACAGCTGCTCTGGGCACCCTGTGCCAGGGCCTGCCCACCCTCCCAGGGAACAATTCCTGCCCAATATCCCATCCAGCCCTGCCCTCTGGCACTGGGAAGCCATTCCCTGGGTCCTGTCCCTCCAGGCCCAAACCCACGGCCTGAGCTGCTGTCACCCGGTGAATGAATTAACAATTTCCTAATAAATTCTGTTCCCACTAGGTTCATTCCTGCCTCCCACTGCTGTTCCCTCCTCCTGTCGCTCCCAGCCAGCCCAACCCCCCTTTGCCCCTCTCTGTTTCAACCCTCTCCCAGCTGAGGAACAGAAAATCCCAGCCTCCCACCTCCTGCTTCCCGTTTTCCCCTCATCCCTCACCACGAGGGTCCCGGTCTCCAGAGGCAGGACCTGCTGCTGGCTGTGTCCCTGTGGAAAAGCTGGGACAGGGCAGTGTTATCTCACTGATAGCAGGGGACTAGGTCACCTGCAAATCTCAGCTTCAACGTGCAGGGGAAGCCAAAGGACCTCACTGGGCCCGCAGGAGGTTATCCAGCTCCACGGTTATTTTCTGCTCCCATTTTCACACCTGGACATGGATGGAGTCACAGGGCAGTGATGATTCTTCCAAGCCACCTTTTTATGAGTCTCTGGAAACACTTGGGGACAGAGGAAATGGGCCTGCCTGGCTCCCAACCCGGGAGCCACAACATTTTTTCCTGAACAGCCAGCACTAATTCCAGTCCCACAGCCCAGCTCTAATTCCAGTCCCACAGCCCAGCTCTAATTCCAGTCCCACAGACGTGGGGAGGGAAGAGGACACAATGGGAGCTGCTGCTCCAGAGGGGACAAGGAAGAGCTCGCAAGAGCACGAAGGGCCTGGTTTGTAATTCCAGCTCTGGACACCCCTCCTGCCCCCACGGTCAAACCAGAGCCATTCCCAGCTGCTTTCACCCTCAGTGAACTTTGGCTGTGACCTTGGGCCACATCAGTTGGTCACAAGTTGTCACCTTGTTCTACAAGGGTCCAGAATCCTGGGATGGGTCAGGCTGGGAGGGCCCACAGCGGTCACCTGGTGCCACCTCTGGGTCAGCACAGAGCACAGGGCACAGGAGTGTCCAGAGGGCTCTGGAATATCCCCAGGGAGAAGACTCCAGCCCCTCTCTGGGCTCTGTTCAGGGCTGGGCACTGCCCAGGGCAGAAGTTGTGCCTCCTGTGCAGGGGAATTGCCGGGCTCAGCCCCTGCCCAGGGCAGAAGTTGTGCCTCCTGTGCAGGGGAATTGCTGGGCTCAGCCCCTGCCCAGGGCAGAAGTTGTGCCTCCTGTGCAGGGGAATTGCCGGGCTCAGCCCCTGCCCAGGGCAGAAGTTGTGCCTCCTGTGCAGGGGAATTGCCGGGCTCAGCCCCTGCCCGTCCCTCTGGTGCCACTGCTGGGCCCCGGAGCAGAGCCCGGGCCCTGCTCGGAGCCCTCCCTGCAGCCAGGGACACCCAGGGCCGAGGGCCCCTCTCGGCTGGGGCTCCTCTCGAGGCTGAGCAGCCCCAGCTCCCTCAGCCTTTCCTGGGCATTCCAAGAGCCAAACTCGTGTAATCCATGCTGGGAGTGGTCGGAATCCTGTGCGCTGTGACGATGGATTGGTCACACACAAATAAATGAATACCTCGGGAACGAGCGTGTGGAAAATCCAGAAAAATGAGCGTAAGGCGTCAAAATTAGCGAGGAGCTAAAACTGGGGAAAATTCCTCCTTAAGGGGGAAAACCAGCCAAGAAATCCTGCATTAGTGCAGCTTGTTAAATCAGCAACCTGTTGCGTCTGATCTTGCAAGGCTGGGAGCAGCTTTCCCACTTCCCCGGGCTCCCCTGGGCTTGTTAACACAAGCCCTTCAATTCCTTTTCCAAGGAATTTCAGTGCATGAATTTCTGCTGCATTTTACTGTGGTCAGGGTTAATTCTCTGAAAAGAAGGTGCTTCAGGTAAAGCATCTTTTAGCCCCATCAGATAATTTTACCCATAAAACATGTCTGGGTTTTATGCTCGGAGCAGGAAATAACCATGAGCTCTCCGAGGTCTCTGGGAGGTGCCACTTAACAAATGCAGGAGAATTTTTGCCTTCAAGAACCTCTTCTCCTCGAGTCAATAAAGCACTGAGCGGCCTCATTTCCGCACATAGCTCGTGTTTGTGGTCAATTATTCTTTGGTTATGTTCTCATGTGCCCCAAGGCCCCTACCCGGGAGCTGCAATGTGCTCTTTTATTTCAGGAAGTTTCCAGAGAGGGTTGCAGCAAATGGCCCATGGCAGCCCCTCCTGCTAATCTTTCACACGCTCCAGAACGTTGGGTTAAAGGGAGGACAAATCCCTTCCTCCTGTAATTGATACGTTCCTCCTTTCACTTCCCCAAATTTTATTCATTAAAACCAAAATTTGGCCATTCTGCACAGCTCTGTTCCAGCTGCTGGTGGCCTTGCTGTGGTCGGTGCCACCAGGTCTGTGTGAGTCTCATCCCTCACGACAGCACTCACCAGTTTCTGCTCCTCGTGTTCCTCAGGATTCCCCAGCCTGGGATTGTCTTTCCAAGAGCGACCGGGGGTTTAGGGTGCCTCATTTCTGAGGGGTCGTGTTGAGATAGAGGATGGAACGGATGGAGGATGGAAAATGGACAGTGGGATGGGAACGATTCATCCAGTGATTCCCAGAGAGCTCAAACTCCATCACAAACCCTGAAGGGACAGGACACAGGGAATGGCTTCCCAGTGCCAGAGGGCAGGGCTGGATGGGATCTTGGGCAGGAATTGTTCCCTGGGAGGGTGGGCAGGCCCTGGCACAGGGTGCCCAGAGCAGCTGTGGCTGCCCCTGGATCCCTGGCAGTGCCCAAGGCCAGGCTGGACACTGGGGCTTGGAGCAGCCTGGGACAGTGGGAGGTGTCCCTGCCTGTGGCAGGGGTGGCACTGGATGGGCTTTAAGGTCCCTTCCATCCCAAGCCATTCCACGGGTCTCTGAGATACCTGGGATTTTAATTTTGGACCAGAGGAGTCCTCAGATCTGCCCAGCAGAAGTCCCGGCTGCAGTGAACCCTGCTTGAAGGGCTGCAGAGTGGCTGCTGACCCTGAAGCTTCTCACTTCCTTCTCACTTTTCTTCTTGGAAATCACTGCAAATATCGATACCCCTCGTCAGGGAAGCGGCACTTGGGGACAAGGTTCAGGGTGATGCTGAGGGTGGGACTGGATGAGCCTGAAGGGCTCTTCCCACCCTGTTGGTTCTGGGGTTGTGTCAGATCATTTGGCTGATGGTGGTTTAGTCTCTTTGGGCTGCTTCTGTTTGATAGGCAAGGTGCCTGAAAGTGGCAAACTTCAGCAAATTTATGTTTTCTTACTTGGTACCAGCCTGGCTGTGAGTTCAAAGGGGCTCTTCCAACTCCTTGGATGTGCACCTGAGCTACAGAGCACCTGCCTACAAGCTGGGAGTGGAAAACACATATAGACAGCAAGGGGAGGCATTGATTCATGTTAATTTGTAAAACTGAGGCTTTAACGAGTCTTTGATAGCTGTGACTCCTGGCACCGAGTCCATCTGCAATGATGAACTCATAAATAACATTTGGGGTCTAAATTAAGAGCTGGACTGTGGCGTTGGCTGCCCCCTGACTAAGAGGGCAGAGCAGCACAGATGGTGGAGATGCTGAGTGAGAAGCGGTGACCCTTCCTGCAGCCTCAGGGCCCAGCCAGACTCTGCTCCTCCCTACGGGATCCCGCTGGGAGCAGACTGTGCCCTGAGGCAGCTCTTGGCACCTAAAAAAGAGCCGGTGGGGCATTTCTGGTGTTAAAAGTGTGTCCTCAGCAGGGCAGGGATTGTCCCTCTGTGCCGGGCACTGAGAGGCCCCTCGAGGGCTGTGCCCAGTTCTGGGTCCTGCAGGAGAGCCCTGGAGGGGCTGGGGCGTGTCCAGGGCAGGGAACGGAGCTGGGAAGGCGCTGGAGCCCCAGGAGCGGCTGAGGGAGCTGGGAAAGGGGCTCAGGCTGGAGAAAAGGAGGCTCAGGGGGGCCCTTGTGGCTCTGCACAACTCCCTGACAGGAGGGGGCAGCCGGGGGGGTCGGGCTCTGCTCCCAGGTCCCAAGGGAAAGGAGGAGAGGAAATGGCCTCAAATTGCACCAGGGGAGGCTCAGGTTGAACACCAGGAGGAATTTCCTCCTGGAAAGGGAGGTCAGGCCTGGGAAAGAGCTGCCCAGGGAGGTTTGGAGTCCCCATCCCTGGAGGGACAGTGCAGGCAGCTGAGTGTCCTCGAAGGGCAGGGCTTCCCCAAACTGGGAATGGCCTCAAGGGAAGGCATACGTGACCTTCCAGCCTGAAGCTCTCACGCCATGTGGCTGGTGGGAGGCTTCAGCAAGACTCCACTGTTGTTCAGGGCTGTGGGTGTCTTTAGGAACGCTGGGGACAGAAGGCAGCGGGCCAGACAGGCACCAAAATCCACATCAACGCTTCTCCAGCAGCAGGGAAAACACGGGAGGTGACTGCTCTGCTGAAGTTCTGTGTGGAAGCCGGGCTGGGAGTGGAGGGATTTGGGGCCACGGTGACATCAGCCACGGCAGGGAGGGGCAGAGCTTGCAGGGGCTGTGCACAAGCCAGCCCTGGGTGTGCTTGAGCTCGGCTTAAAATAAAACTACAAATTGTCTCACTTCTTATTCTGGGAGCAGGAGAAACAGAGCGAGCTCAGCAGCAGCCTCAGCGTGGCCCGAGCGTACGAGGATTCCTCCCACTCCCCTCCCGGCCATTCCTCCCTTCCTGGCAGCTCCCGGGGCTGGGAGAGGCAGAGTTTGGGAATGCAGGGACAGCGTGGTCAGGGCTTGCTTTGCACCCTCATCGCTGCTGGGGTTCCAGCTGCACCTCGGGACAGCTCCTGGGGGTGCACACTCCTTGTGCTGGGGAAGAGAAGGGTGCATTTATTGACTGAAGGCCTTGATCCCAGCTTAGAATCCTGGAATCTCCTGAGCTGGAAGGACCCACTGGATCATTGATCCAAGCGCTGGCCCTGCACAGACCCCCCAACAATCCCAGCCTGGGCATCCCTGGCAGCGCTGTCCAAACCAGGCCCTTCCCCATCCTCCCTTGTCCCTCCTTCGGACACTCCAAGAGCTTCAACAATTCCTCTTTTATATCGTGGTGCCCAAAACTCCAGGCAGTTCTGGGCACCGAATCCAGCTGGAATCTCTCTGGGGGTGTCACAGCCCAGGTGTTCCAACCCTGGAGATGGCAAATCCGGAGTGGAAAACCCGTGTGATGCTCACTCAGCAAAGCCCCAGCCTCCCTCCCCTCTCCCAGTGCCCCCATTCTTTTCCACGGACGAGCTGGTGGAGAGGAGAAAAAATAAATATTTTGGGCTAAGGCTGCTGAGTCATTAACCATGTGATGGAAACAATTCCTGCAGTTCTCACCCGCCAGCTCCACCTCCAGCCTCCCAGGAGCTGGGGGCTGCTGCAGTGCTGTCCCTCCTCCTCCTCCTCCCAGCCTTTTGTGTTCCAAGTGCTCTGTCCACAGGCAGGACTGGGAATCTGCTCCGTGACTCATCCCCTGGGCACTGCAGCCACTCTGATAACGCTCCCTGCTCAGACCTTTCACATCTAACACAGTTGGGAGAGTCTGAAATGAGGGTTTGGGGCAGGGGAGAGAGATTAGCTCCCAATGGCTTCTCTTTTGTGCATTTAAATCTATGAAAATACAAATCTGAAATGCTTATTTAAATGAGGAGCTGGAAACTAACCTGAAAAGGGACCTCAGCTTGGCCTCTGCAACTGCAAATCCGAATTTTCCATCTCTCCCTTGCCCTTGCACCATCCTGGATGCAGGTGTGGACATCCTGCAGAGGTGGTTTGCATGGAGAGAAGCTGTTTGTGCACTTCGGGAGGTGCAGGAAGAGCTTTCGTGCATGCAAACCACCAGCTCCATTTGGCAAATGTGTCATTAAGTGGTGGTTTGTCACAGCTTCTTTGCCTTCCTCCCTTCCGAACGCCTGTGTACACGGGATTGAAATGCTCTGGGAGCTGCTGGGTGCAACAGGATTTTCAGATCCTTCAGTAATTTATATTTACTGCCATCTAACAATGAAAATTGCTTACAGTGCACAACTTCCAGCCTACCATGGATTAAAATGCATTTTGGAAATCTCCCCAGATTCCTGGCACATTTATTACGACAACTCCATAGTACAGAGCGTTTGGGACCTTTAATCTTCCCGTTCCTGTAATAGGAAAAGTGGTATAATCCATCTCTGAAGGACAAACCCTTGTGAAAATACTGCAAGTGTATCCCGGGAGCAGGATTTCTCCCTTTGAAATCCCTCATCCATATTCAGCCAGGAAAAGCCGCTCATTTTCTCCCATTATCGCATTTGCTTGTTTGTTGAAAAGCACTCACGGAACTCAGCAGCCTCTTCCAGCTCCATTTTCCCTTTCCACCGCCTTTTTTCCTCCCAGCAGCTGCTTCGGGGTGGGCAAAGATGGGACCAGAGTGGTGCCCACCGCAATGAGGAGCTGGCACAGGGTGCCCAGAGCAGCTGTGGCTGCCCCGGGATCCCTGGCAGTGCCCAAGGCCAGGCTGGACACTGGGGCTTGGAGCAGCCTGGGACAGTGGAAGGTGTACCTGCCCACGGCAGGGGTGGCACTGGATGGGCTTTAAGGTCCCTTCCAACCCAAACGAGTCTGGAATTCTGGGATTCTGTGAAAATGCCGTTAAACTTGAGCACTTCAGAAGTTTGGGAGGGAAATGGCCCCTAAGGCCTCTGCCAGAGAAAGGTTCCTCCTTCCAGGACCACAGTAAGTCCAGCAAACAGGGAAGAGGAGGAAGCTCCACTCTCTAACCCTGCCTTTCCACCTGCTTGTCCATCCCTGGGCTTCAGCTCTCTCCCCTCTCCCAGGATCGTAGAATCCTGGAATGGTTTGGGTTGGAAGGGACCTCAAAGCCCATCCAGTGCCACCCCTGCCATGGGCAGGGACACCTTCCACTGTCCCAGGCTGCTCCAAGCCCCAGTGTCCAGCCTGGCCTTGGGCACTGCCAGGGATCCAGGGGCAGCCACAGCTGCTCTGGGCACCCTGTGCCAGGGCCTGCCCACCCTCCCAGGGAACAATTCCTGCCCAATATCCCATCCAGCCCTGCCCTCTGGCAGTGGGAAGCCATTCCCTGTGTCCTGTCCCTCCAGCCCTTGTCCCCAGTCCCTCTCCAGCTCTCCTGGAGCCCCTTTAGGCCCTGCAAGGGGCTCTGAGCTCTCCCTGGAGCCTTCTCCTCTCCAGGTGAGCACCCCCAGCTCTCCCAGCCTGGCTCCAGAGCAGAGGGGCTCCAGCCCTGGAGCAGCTCCGGGGCTTCCTCTGGACTCTCTCCAGCAGCTCCCTGATTTGCTGTGCTGGGCCCCAGGGCTGGAGCAGCTCTGCAGGTGGGGCCTCCCAGCGCAGAATCCCCTCCCTTGCCCTGATCCAGCCCTGGATTCCTTTGCCCTCCAGGGCTGTGAGATTTTATTGCCTCTTTTCCAGCCCACCTCCAAGAACTTGGCCCCTGCAGATCCAACACATCCATGGAGGAAAATTCCACTGAACAAAGGGGTTTTCGCTTTCTCCTCCTTCCCAAACACCACTCTCAGAGCAGGTGGTGCCAAGTTACATAATTATAGATATTGGTCCTCCTTCTGCCATTCCTGGGTCCTGCACAAAAGGGGTTTGTGGTCTGGAAGAGCAGCTGGAGAGCAAGAAACTCATGGATCATTCTCCATGGGGAAGAACAGCTGAGCTGGGCTGGAGACAAAGACCTAGGAGGAGAAACCAGGATTTTCTGGAAAGCTGAGTTGTTCCAGGATCATCTGTGGAGGGATCTTTGGATGGGACACAACATAAAAAGTCCCACTTGGATTCTCCTAGGCTTCAGCCATTGTGTGTTGCCCACTGAAACTGAGAAACCAGCAGGAATCTGCTGAAACCGGAACAGTTTCCTCGCGGTGAGGTGACATTATGGAAAAAACTGGGACTGAGCCTCTCAGGACTTCAAAACTTGGAGTGGCCTTTGCTGTGGGATATTTGTGTTTATAGTTTTATCTCGAGATAGAGCCGGAGCTGTTTCTCTCCCTGCCAAAGGAAACGATAGACATAAATCATCCACCAAAAAGTGAGGCCTGGGGCTGTTGTTTATGTGACATGGAACAATTTCATTATTGTTAATTATTTATTTTGGTAGGGCTTCAAAGTGGTGAAAGCCCTTTTTTATTGGTTTTTTTTTTTTTAGAAAGACAGGAAAGGAAGCAAACTTAAAGCGTTCCAGTTTCTTTGGCATTTTCACGCTGGTCAGTGTTCAGATTTCATGTGAAGAGCGCAGGAATGGGAGTGAAAAAAGGCAAATTTTGCCTTCCTCCTCTGCTAAAGGGCATTAGTTGCTTCGTGTGGATTTCTAAGGGTAATTTCCCTGCTGTTTCCAGTGTGACTGTCAGAACCCATCACCAAACAGGGCAGAGCTGCTGCTTCTTACAGGAAATGAAATTCTGTTTTGTTTTCTTCGTTGCTGTTGCATCGTGTTCATCCCCAGCCCACACTCACCTGCAGCGTCCTGCCCACACCTTGCAGCAGGTGGAACACGGCTCCACCCCAGTCAAAGCCACCAAAACCCCAAATTCCAGTGGTGCCGGTGTTGCAGTCCCTCAGGTGACGCTGATGTTGCCACCAAAGCCGTGGTGGCTCCTGGTCTGTGCTGCTCCTCCTCCACCCCCTGCTCATTCCGCCCATCTCTGCTCGCAGTGCCAGCACTGAGTGGGCCTGAAAATTAAACAAGGCCCAGAACTCTTCCATGAACACAGAACTATGGAATATCCTGAGCTGGAAGGGACCCACAGGGATCACTGATCCAGCTCCTGGCCCTGCACAGGCCCCCCAACAACCCCACCCTGGGCATCCCTGGCAGCGGTGCCCAAACGCTCCTGGAGCTCTGGCAGCCTCGGGGCCGTGCCCATTCCCTGGGGAGCCTGGGCAGTGCCCAGCACCCTCTGGGGGAAGAACCTTGCCCTGCTCTCCAGCCTGAGCCTGCTCTGGCCCAGCTTCAGCCGCTCCCTGGGTGCTGTCCCTGTCCCAGGGAGCAGAGCTCGGAGCTGTCCCTCGGGAGGAGCTGCAATCCCTGCTGAGTCTCCCTCAGCCCCCTCTGCTCCAGCCGGACATTCCCAGTGCCCTCAGCTGCTCCTTGCTCGGCTCTTCCAGCCCTTCCCCATCCTTGTGGCCTCCTCCGAGAGCTCTCCCTGTTCCCGAAGCACACACGTGTGCCCACACCTGCCTCGGCAATGACGGCACAGGTCCCCCCCCTCCACGGGCTGCAGCCCCGGGTCATCCATCCGCAAATCGTCTGGGCTTTGTCTCGTTGCCTCTTCCCGGAGCGCCTGGCACGCACAGAGCTCCAGACAAACACCGGCATTGCCATGGAAATGCTCGCAGCCAGCCCCGCGCATCGCTGGCACTCGCACCTCCCGACGCCTCCCGATCCTCGTGCCGGGACGCGGGGACGTGGGAATGTGTCACAGGGAGCTCGGGAGGGCTTCGGGGTGAGGGGTCGGTGCAGCGCAGGCGGCGAATCCCGAGCGCGGGCCGAGCCGGGGGTGGCACCGCGGGGATGCCCGTCCCTGGCCCCCGGGCCGGGGCGCGTTGCGGGTTTGGTGTGGCCGCTGCTGCCGCTCCTGAATCGCTGCGGAAGCAAAGGGGGCACGCTGGGGGCTCCTGGTGCTAATTGCACACCGAGGGGGCCGAGGGGTTGGTGGTGCCAGGGGAAAGGTGCCAGCACGGTCAGCTGCCGCCTGGCCGGGGCTGGAGGGCAAGCTCGGGGTTTGATTCCGAGCTTTGCTGCCCCACGGACGGGAGGGAGGCGTTGGGGACCTTCTGTTCCATCTGGGAGTGCCACGAGAACTTGGGAACGGGGCACGTTAGGGAGGCATCAGCGAAAGAAGTGATCCTGGGAACTGCTGATCGTGTGGGATCCTCGAGTTTCGGACAAGGAGGGAACTGTGCAGATTCCAAACCCAGCGAAGGAGTTGCTGTTACTCCCCGAGTTCTGCTGAGAAGGGCACGAGTTGTTCTGCCCGGCAGCCTTGGAACACCTTATTGCACAACACGCAGGGTTCCACATCCCATACAGCAACGCCACGAGCCATTGTTGCACTTTTTGTATCTCATTTCAACATGGGAATTGCTAGAATATTCTCTTTTTTTTGGTGTATCAGCACTCACGACATCTCTGCAAGGGGTTCTTCGACTTCCCGCTTCCCTGCAACCATTGCCGTATTTCCCACCGGTTGTTTTCCAGATGTATTTGCTGCAGGAATTGTTCTGTTGGGAAAATTTGGGACATAAATCCCTACACCTTGCTGATACAACACACAAAGTTCTGTTCTGCTTCACCTCACTTTTGGTAGCATCGAGACCATAACTGCCCTGCACTCATCGTAATTCCCAGTGTCAGGTGGATCAGCTTCCACTAAAAAAAAGGGTTGGATACATCCCAGACATTGCAGCTGCTGAAACAAGTCGGAAAATCTGATTTTTAACAGGATGCGCTGCTGAGGATCTTTGTGGTGCCTCACAAAGAGAATCAGAGGAGCAAGAATATCCTGGGAGGGACCCACAGGATCATTGCGCCCAGCACAGACACCCCAACAAACCCCCCTGTGCCCGCTGAGGGACAGTCCCCGTCCATTGTCCCTTGCTGGGCAGTGGGGGGGAGTGTTTGGGCACAGGGACACACAAGGACACGCCTGGCAGAGCCGGGCTTCGCTGCCAGCCTGTGCCTGCCCTGACTTGCTGTGCTTGGGAACTCAGGCTCAGCACCCCCTGCTCCTGCTGGGCTGGGAAATTGGGTGTTAAATGGCACGGCAGAGCCAGCAGGGCTGCAAATGGGAAGGGAATCCTGATTTTCTTGGAAGGTGAGAAGTGAGAGGTTCTGGACACGGATTGGTGTCAATAAGAAATGATGCTGGAAATTGTTTTCATCTGTCGGAATTGTACAATCGTGGCATGGGTTAGGTTGGGAGGGCCCTTAAAGCCAATCCCATTCCGTGGGCAGGGACACCTCCCACTGTCCCAGGCTGCTCCAAGCCCCAGTGTCCAGCCTGGCCTTGGGCACTGCCAGGGATCCAGGGGCAGCCACAGCTGCTCTGGGCACCCTGTGCCAGGGCCTGCCCACCCTCCCAGGGAACAATTCCTGCCCAATATCCCATCCAGCCCTGCCCTCTGGCAGTGGGAAGCCATTCCCTGGGTCCTGTCCCTCCAGCCCTTGTCCCCAGTCCCTCTCCAGCTCTCCTGGAGCCCCTTTAGGCCCTGCAAGGGGCTCTGAACTCTCCCCTGTTGGCTGTATGGTTTTGGGGAGTTTTTTTTGAGGTTGAGATCCTGAGAGAGGTTTCTGAGTTTTTATTTGAAGTGTGGCAGAAAGAGCTGAGCCTCTGGCCCTGGCACAGGGTGCCCAGAGCAGCTGTGGCTGCCCCTGGATCCCTGGCAGTGCCCAAGGCCAGGCTGGACACTGGGGCTTGGAGCAGCCTGGGACAGTGGAAGGTGTCCCTGCCCATGGCAGGGGTGGCACTGGATGGGCTTTAAGGTCCCTCCCAACCCAAATTGTTCTGTGATTCCGAGATGTTGGCTTTTATGCATTCAGATCTTCCTGCCTGCAGGGTTTTCTTCCAAGGCCTTTCCTTTGTTGCTTCCCTGTGAATGAAAACCCCACACTGCACAAGGAGCTGGAGCTTTCTCCCTCTTCCAGATGAGCCAGAGCTGGTTCCTGCACTGCCCTGAGGAAACTTCCCGCAAATTCCTGGAAAAGCTCAGGTGCCATCAAGGCCCTGTCCCTGCTCCCAGAGATTGGAGCTGCCCCTGGGGAGGAGCTGCAGCCCCTGGTGAGCTCTGACCTCAGTCCTGAACTCCAAAACCCCCAAATCTTCCCCACCTGGGGGGGGTTCATGAAATCTCCCGGCTTTTACTTCCAGTTTGGAATCCTGGGCAGGTGGGGGGGGCTTGAAGCCCTCTCAAAGACATTTCACTGCTGAATTCCCATCCAGGCAGGAACAGCAAGCACCAGAAAATCCAGAATAGTTTGAGAAAATCAGTGATTAAGTTCTTAAAGCCTCCCGAATTCCCAGGTGATTTAATCCCCCGGGTCGATGATATCAGTGACATCCAGCACCTGTGGGCTCCTGATCTTTATCAAGCAGAGTAACTTTGCACAAATGTTAATTGGAGGAATTAACACCTGCGTTAATCATCAGCACAAACTGAACTTGAGACTTCTGATTATATTTTATGATGACTGCTGCAGGTTGCACTTGCAGGAATAAGTGGATTACCCAAAAGATTTGAAATTATTCCCATTGCACCCAACAGCTTCCTTAATATATTGCTGCAAGGACTAAATTCCTTTGGAGTGTGACTCCAGAGAGCTCTGTCCACTGACGTTGGGGAAAAACACGGGATCCTGTTCATCCTTTGAGATTTTAAATTTTAAATTATCACTCTGTAATAACGAAACCAAGAGTAAGAGCAAGGCCTTTTGTTGCCCCCCAGGATGATTTTTCTCTGCCTGGCAGCACGAGAGGGAAACAAAGAAGGTGCTTGATGAATCCTCTCTGTGTCATTCCCAGGGAGAATTCCTGAATCTTGTGGAATCAGTGATGTGGGATCTGCAACTCTTCTCTGGGGGGGTGGTGCCAGGTGGACTGGATGATCCTGAAGGTCTCTTCCAACCCCGTGTTTCCAGGATTTCTCAGTTATCGAGTATTTGCAACATCTCCACAGTGACCTACGGAGGCTTTTTGTTTTTTCCTGGGGATTTCTTGGACAAAACCACTTGAGCATGTTCTGGATCGTGGAATCTTTAGATGGAGTCGGTCTCCAAATGGAAATCCAAACATTTCCTGTTCCATCAGAAGGCCTGCACAGGGAATCAACCCTTGGAAGCACCAGGCTCGCTGTGCCTGGAGCACAGGGGGCCCTGCAGATGGGACACAGCTCCATGGGAGTTGGAGCAAAGTCACAATTCCAGCTGGATTTTCCGAGACCTGAAAATGCTGAAAAAATGCCTGAAATCTGCATTTTCTGCCCTGACACACTTTTTGAATGGAAAAAGGAATTTTGAATGGAAAAAGAATGAATGTCCAGGGAAACCTGGTGCAGAAATTGTCTGTGTAGGAAAGGCAGAGACAGAGCCTAGCTGAACATTCTCCACTGTAATAAACTGGAATTTGGGAAGAGCCACCACGATCAGGGATGCAGAAGACAGGTGGGCTCCACTGGAACAAGGGAGAAATCCATTTCCTTGATTTTTTTTTTGCTTTTCTCATGTATTTACCAGATTCTGAGCATTTCTGCAGGATATCAGCACAGTGAACAGCAATGTGGCTTTTGCGTGTGTGATTTCTAAGGGCGAAGGGATCAAACCTCACCACGCCTCTAAATTCATCTGGGTTAGGGATCCCTCGGAGAAAATGTGAGTTTAAACTCGATTAAATTGGATCAGCTGGTTCATGATATTCTATTTGCACAACACAATTTATTAGCAGCAAATTCCTGTCCGGAGAAGAGGATAAACAGCTGGAAAAGCAGGGAGAGGCTTAATGGGGGAGGCGTCATTTTAATTGCATGGAATTCCATTATCACTTCCCCAGCACGGGGAGGATTGCTCAGCACAATCTCAGAACCCTCTGGAAGGAGCTGAAGTGGCAGTTCAGACGATTTCCCAGAATTAAAGAATCCCAGGATTCCTGAGGCTGGAAAAGCCCTCCCAGCCCAGTGAGCCCAAGCTGTGCCCGATGCCCACCTTGTCCCCAGCCCAGAGCACTGAGTGCCACGTCCAGGCACTCCTTGGACACCTCCAGGGATGGGGACTCCAAACCTCCCTGGGCAGCTCTTTCCAAGGCCTGACCTCCCTTTCCAGGAGGAAATTGCTCCTGGTGTCCAACCCGAGCCTTCCCTGGCCCAGCCTGAGGCCGTTCCCTCTCCTCCTGTCCCTGTTCCCTGTGAGCAGAGCCCGACCCCCCCGGCTGCCCTCTCCTGTCAGGGAGTTGTGGAGACTCCTGGTCCCACCTGGCAGAGTCAGGAGAAGGGTGAGAGGGGCAGGGGAGTCACAACAACTTTCCTGACCTCCCTGGGTTTAGGTTTTTGGAGGGCAGGACACTTGTGGGACATCAGGATGAACAGCAGGAAGCTGCCCCTTTCCTCCCCTTTCCATGGAGAAGATCGATCGGCCATAAACACGTTTTGTTTCCTCTTGGGTGTCCTGTCCCTGTTCCCTGGGAAGGTCCCCCCTGAGCCTCCTTTTCTCCAGGCTGAGCCCCTTTCCCAGCTCCTTCAGGCTCTCCTGGGGCTCCAGCCCCTTCCCAGCTCTTTGTACCTCTGCTGCTTCTCATTTTCCTGCCCTGGCTCTGGGACAAGGCCAAGGCCAAGGGCTGTTGCCTCCCAAATGTTTGCAGAGCAATCCAAGCAATCCCATCCTTCAGGTTCCTGACAAAACCTCTCCTTCCCCTGACAAAGCAGCAGTGCCAGTCCCTGGTTGTCTCCCAGGTGATGGGATTTCAGGCTGCTCTTGCCAGAAATGCACAGGATGGAGCCTGCCTGGATTTATTCATTTATTTCTCTACTTTATTTATTTATTTTGCCGAAGATACCAACAAAGCTGAACATCTTTTTTTCCACCTGTGGCAGGAAAGCGCTGAAGCAGAAATTCAGCCATTCTGTGTCTGTTTACAATCACTGAAGGCACTGAGACCTCAAGAAATGATCCGGGGCCCAGAAACCTTTCAATGTTTGCATGCCAGAGATGATTTCTCTTTTTTTTTTCCGGCTTTGAGGTTGCTGGAAAGAACTTCATGGCAGCTGAGAGATGCTTCACCCACGGACAGCTCCAGATGTCACCTGAGCCTTCCAAATGCATTTATGCAACTTTTTAGGTACATTTGCCTCAAAATTTCTTCCCTTGGGGCTTCCCAAGACACCAATAACCAGCGATGCTTTTTCCAGCTGCATTTAACCCCTTCAATGCCCTCCACTGACCCCAATCCTTCCCTAACTCCCTAACTAGGAAGTTTTTCCTTAAATCCAGCAGAAACTGTAATTCTACATATTGTTTAAGCTCCCTGCTCCCCTCTAAGCATTGAGAGTTTCCTGCTGCCTTCTGCCCGTTACATATTTGAAGACTCTCATCGTGTTTCTTCTCTGTCCTATTTTCTCTAGATCAAAACAAGCAAACCCAGTTTTTTGAGATTTCCCTCCAGGGTCAGCTTTTTAAAAGACTTTTAGCACCCTTCTGTGCTCTCAGGACTTTCCCTAATTGGCCTCGTGAGGAAGTTGGAGACCACGATGGGGTTTCTCGA
The DNA here is from genome assembly GCA_013397725.1 of Rhagologus leucostigma. Lineage (NCBI taxonomy): Eukaryota > Metazoa > Chordata > Aves > Passeriformes > Rhagologus > Rhagologus leucostigma. The sequence goes on from VZTD01005989.1 coordinate 186,678, forward strand.
GTTCAGAGACCAAAGGGAATGGTTCATTTTTCACTTTCAGACCTCCCCAGGGCTGAGTGGGAGGGCAGAAATTATCCCACGCATCCCAACCAGCCCATTCAGACATTCCAGGACAATCCTTGCTTTCCCACGCCGTTGTTAATTCTCAGGGAGCTTAAGCTCTTCCAAAATCCCCATGGATTTTTGTCCAGGTTTTTTGCCTTGTTGGCTCCTTCCACTGGAGGGGTTTATTCTTATCTAAAACTGAGTTCAGACCTGCACTGAATCCTGCTGTTTTCATTTCTTCAAGGATCAAGATTTTAATCCTGGTAGAACTTTCCCACTCGATCCACCATCCTCTGAAACACAAGGAAAACAGGGAATGGCACAAACCCCAGGCAAGGCACCTGCAAAAATGCTTTCCATAATTTTTCCACACCAACAACAAACCCTCTTGGAGGGTTTTTGATGTTTCAAACAGCTGAGTCCACCTTACAATGGTTTCCTTTTAGTTCCCTCGCAAGAGGCTGTGCTGAAAGCCTCGCTCCAGTCAAGATATGCAATATCTATTGTCCATAAGAGCTGCTACTTGTCAGGGGAGGAAATGAGCCTGGCTCAGCAGGATTTGTTCCTGGCAAATCATTCTTGGCCTCCACTTATCATTTCATGATTTCCCATGCACAAAAGAAAACTTTGTTTCATTATTTGTTTCCAGAAATTTCCAGGAATTCACGTTGGGCTGTTCGCTCCTCTGCCATTCCCCAAGCTGCTTTGTTTTGCAGGTGATTGCAGCACCTGTCCCTGCTCTTCCCTTCCCCAGGTGTGGGAAAGGATTCCTTGGGGATTCCTCTAGGATTCAGCCAGTCCTCCACGTCCTCTCAGTTGGTTTCTGCCAGGTCTGGCTGACTAGAAAAACCCCAACTCACTGAAATGCTCTGCTCTCTCTGTTCTTCGTGGTTGCTCAGTGGACCATTGTTCATGCTTCTTGCTGAGGAGTGGGGGGAAACGCCATCAATCATTTTGGGTCATTTTGGCATTCCCTGTGCCACCTCTTCCCATCCCGCCATCCCTGTGGAAGAGCAGATCCGTTTTTCACCACTGTCTGGCTCTAACTCCTAAAGGACAGCCACACCTTCCTGGAACTTTCTCTTTCCTTTGCTAATTATATTGATTTTATTCGTTTTCACTCTTACGGGCTTCTGCTTTTATTCCTGTCCCCAGTTTGCTCACACTGGAGGGTTAATGAGCTGCTGATTGGGATTTAATCAACTTGTGGCCTGAAGATGGGACATGGGGACTGAAGGTGTGCCCGTGGTGGCTCTGCAGCTTCTCCCAGAGTCTCCCTCTGCCTGCTCGTGCATTTGGAGCTGTTTCCTCATCATGGAATCATGGAACGGTTTGGGTTGGAGGGGTCTTAAAGCCCATCCAGCCCCATCCCTTGTCATGGGCAGGGAACCTTCCACGAGGTTCCACAACCAACCTGGCCTTGGACACTGCCAGGGATCCAGGGGCAGCCACAGCTGCTCTGGGCACCCTGTGCCAGGGCCTGCCCACCCTCCCAGGGAACAATTCCTGCCCAATATCCCATCCAATCTCGCTTTGTATCTCTCTCATCTTATCTTCTATTCTCCATAAGCTACAGTTTGTTACAATTACTTTTGGACTCTGTCACTGACCTGCCCCTCTCCGAGTTTAAAGTTTTTTTTAATTGAGCCATTTCTCCCTATTTTTTCCCCAGGCTCTGCTGGCACTCAGCAGTTTGGGATAACCCAGCTGAGCCCACCTGGTGACTGCACCTCCCAAACCACACCTTAATTCCCAGTGTGCCACAGCTTTCCCTGGAAGAACTGGGCCCTGTCAGAGCCCTGGATCCCACCACAGTCATTCCCACCACCACCCAGCCATATTTCCCAGGATCCCTGAGGTTGGAAAAGCCCTCCCAGTGCATCAAGGCCAAGCTGTGCCCGATGCCCACCTTGTCCCCAGCCCAGAGCACTGAGTGCCACGTCCAGGCACTCCTTGGACACCTCCAGGGATGGGGACTCCAAACCTCCCTGGGGCAGCTCTTTCCGAGGCCTGACCTCCCTTTCCAGGAGGAAATTGCTCCTGGTGTCCAACCCGAGCCTCCCCTGGCCCAGCCTGAGGCCGTTCCCTCTCCTCCTGTCCCTGTTCCCTGCGAGCAGAGCCCGACCCCCCCGGCTGCCCCCTCCTGTCAGGGAGTTGTGGAGACTCCTGGTCCCACCTGGCAGAGTCAGGAGAAGGGGGAGAGGGGCAGGGGAGTCACAACAACTTTCCTGACCTCCCTGGGTTTAGGTTTTTGGAGGGCAGGACACTTTTGGGATACCAGGATGAACAGCAGGAAGCTGCCCCTTCCTCTCTTTTCCGTAGAAAAGAACAATCAGCCATAAACACGTTTTGTTTCCTCTTGGGTGTGAGGGGTTTGGGATGGGCTGGAATCACCTGCAGTTGAAGGTTCTTTAGATCCTGGCTCCTCAGTTTGAGACAGTCAAGAGTTCAAGTGAACATTTCAAGAAGTTGCTGCGTTCCTCGTTCAGAGCACTTCACATGTGTAGCACCAATTGAATTTATTCCATCTGGGATCATTCAGCACTTCTGCAAATGAGACCACAAAACGTCAATTCAGACACTCAGAAAATGGGAGGGTGAAATTCACGGCCACCTGCAAGAAGTGTGGTTTAACTGACTCGTGCAGCCTCACCCAAGTAGGGAAGGAGGGTGAATTCAATCCCTTCCTAAGGCACATCCCAGCTGGTTTAAACCCAAGAGCTCATCCTTTTCCCACATGATCCCGTGCAAATTTCCTGCTCATCTTCTGTCTGCTGAAAAAACTGTGGAAAAACTTCTGGAGACAGCAGCCTCCTCCACTATGTCATTCTGACACAGCTCCAGAGTGGCTCCACCCTGAAAAATAAATGTGGCACAGAGCCCATGGAAAAGAAAACTAGGCAATTATCTACTTTGCATATGCAGATGCGAAGGAGAGGAAGGAGAAATAACGCTCCTCATTATGTGGTATTGATTTTGCAACCTAGTCCTCATTTAAAGCAGATTGGATGTGTGCAATTATGCAGCTTTTTAACAAGTAAACAGCGAAAAGAATCCGAACTCCTTCCATCGTGTGCAGCGTCATGTCGTGGCAGATGGACATGGAGCTGCTGGAGGGAGTCCAGAGGAGGCACCAGGATGGTCACAGGGATGGAGCAGCTCTGCTGGGAGGAAAGGCTGCGAGAGCTGGGATTGTTCAGCCTGGAGAGGAGAAGCTCTGGGGTGACCTAAAAGAGGTTCCTGAAGGGAGTCAACAAGAAAGATCCCAGATCCGTGGAATGGTTTGGGGTTGGGAATGGACCTCAAAGCCCATCCCATTCCAACCCTGCCACGGGCAGGGACCCCTCCCACTGTCCCAGGCTGCTCCAAGCCCCAGTGTCCAGCCTGGCCTTGGGCACTGCCAGGGATCCAGGGGCAGCCACAGCTGCTCTGGGCACCCTGTGCCAGGGCCTGCCCACCCTCCCAGGGAACAATTCCTGCCCAATATCCCATCCAGCCCTGCCCTCTGGCAGTGGGAAGCCATTCCCTGGGTCCTGTCCCTGCAGCCCTTGGGAATTGTCTCTCTCCATGTTCCCTGTGGCTCCTTCAGGCCCTGCAAGGCCACACTGAGCTCACCCCAGAGCTTCTCCTCTCCAGGCTGAACAATCCCAGCTCTCGCAGCCTTTCCTCCCAGCACAGCTGCTCCATCCCTCTGCTCATCCTGGTGCCTCCTCTGGACACTTAATTCCATGATTTTTCCTATTCTCTTTTAGCTCATTTATCTTCCTACTACCCCATCTTTCCCTGTTCTAATCTTCTTCAAATCTACCCTTTCTTCATCCCAGTCGTTTTCCATCTATTCTCCTTCCTTTCCTTCTTCCCCCTCTTTTACATCCTCTCATTAGACCCTAATCCTAAATCCTAAACCCACCTGAAATGTGTGGTGTTCAGGGACAAAGCTCCAGGAGAAGGTGAGGAAACAGCAGGGAGAACAGGCCCGGACCCATCCTACACCCCTGCCTGTACCCAGGCAAACAAAACCTCACCTGGCAGGGCAATTCCTCTTTCCACAGGCAATCCCTGTTTTCTACCAACACCTCCAGAAATCCCTCCTGATCTGGAGCTGGAGATAACCAACATCCCAGTCCTAAACCTGTGAAAATTTTGATTTTATTTTGATATTGAGCGACATGTCAGAAGTAGAAATTAAAATTTTTAATAAGAGGAGAGAATTGGCTTTCTGCGGTGCACAGACAGAACCTGGTGCAAAAGGTTTAGTCCAGCCTAATCAAGAGATTAATAAAACCCAAAACATCTGTGGTTAGAAAGGCCCTGAATGGTGATTTTGAGCTTTTAAAAGTGCCATTTCTTTCCTTTCATTTTCCCCCTTAACCCTGCCATGCTCAGCCGGCTTCTTTGTCAGGAGCCTCTGAGATACTGCAGGACATTTTTTCATAGAATCCCAGAATTACTGAGGTTGGAAAAGCCCTCCCAGATCATCAAGTCCAACCTGGGCAGCCCCTTCCAAGGCCTGACCTCCCCTTCCAGGGAGAAATTCCTCCTGGTGTCCAACCCGAGCCTCCCCTGGCCCAGCCTGAGGCCGTTCCCTCTCCTCCTGTCCCTGTTCCCTGGGAGCAGAGCCCCGCTTTGCTACAACCCTCAAACATTCCCAACACCTTTTCCAAAGAAAACCTGGATTTGCATATGTATATGGAATGCACGAGGACGTATTTTTATTCCGTGCTTTATTACAAAGGGTGATTTTTTAAGGGTGAAACTCTTCATCCATGCTCTCCGTGCTGCTCTCTGGGATAGGGACGGATGGGAGAGACCCCGGGATGCAGAGAGAGGATGGTTTGCCCAAATTCCAGCATGGAAAAGTCAGGACATTTTGCATGACGCTTATTACTTAAATAAAGTAAAGAAAATTTCTATTAGGGGAGTTTTTATTTCCTTACTGAGTATTCAGAGCTGATGATGGGACTGGAAAGGGTGGTCAGAAGTGCTGAATGATCCTGAAGGGCTCTTCCCACCCTGATGACTCTGGGATTCTGGGATGCTCCATGAGATGCCCACACACGTGTGACACTCAGACAGGTGCAGTCACCACCTGCGTTGCTGACGGGCACGAGAGACCCTCAGGCACACAGATCTCATTCCAGGGATATCAAATATCTGGGAATGGGTTTATGAGGTCTCAGGGTCGAGTGTTTCTGCCAGGAGCAAATCCCATCACGGACAAAAGCGGACTCAGGCTCAGGCTGATGTTTGGAGGGGTCTTGAGGCAGCTTTAAATACAGCTGTGGGGGGGATTCCCAAAAAGGGGGAGAGTTGGCCACATGCAGATGTGTATTTTTAAGGAATTTCCATGTGGAATGGAGTCAGAAGTGAGAGTGAACAGTGACTGTAAATTTATATCCAACTGGGAATCCAGTACTGGCATTGGAAAGCAGCACCGGGAAGACAACAGGGACAGGGATTGAACGTTTCCTTTTCTTCTGCCAGAGGAGTGTTTGAAGGAGGCAGAGCACTGGAAGAACTGGGAATTAGAGCTCTCCCCACTCCTTTCTGCCCCTGGCCAAAATTTGACAGCTCCAGACGTGACAAAGAGAACATCGCGAGTCACCTGTGGCTGTGCGAGGAGCAGCTGGAGGGTGGGAACGGCTGAGGAGGGTATGGCAGGGATACCTGGGCATTCCCACCTCACCTGGAGCTCCTCCTGAACTTGCCAGGCACATGTTCAGAATAAGGAAGAAGCTCAGGCCAGACAACACCGTATTAGAAACCAAACAGGGAAGCAAAGTAAAGGGAAGCAAACCCAGGGAGAGTTTGCATTGTGAGCACCAACAGGCAGTAAATTATCCCTGTCAGCTGCCCGGCAATTACTGCCTGAGCACGGAGGGGTGGGAGCTTGGGAATACCTGTAAACACTTCTGCACGGGCAATTTGTCTTGTAGCAGTACCCAAAACAGCTCCCAGGACTCCCACGGCCCTCGTGCCTGGAGGGCACAGGATGTGTTGGGAACCACGGGGAGCTCACACCTGCCTGAGACGAGGAAGGCCCACAGCAGTACCGGGGCTGCCTGAGCTGCAGGTCCTGCTGGAAAGTGCTGGGAGACGTTTTCCATTTCTATTCCTGCCCTCAGGATCAGTGGCACCGACCGTGGCAGCCTCCCCGTGCAGGCAGAGCAAAAGCGAACGACCCTGGCTACGGAAAGGGCACGGCTGGGGCTCCCAGGGAAGGTGCTGAGGCCTCTCTGGCTGGGCTGGGGCTGAGATTCCAGAGGTATTTCATTAAAGCTGATCATTCTCGAGATCTGCCGCCTTCTCTGCTTCCCCTTGAGCCTCGGGCATGGTGGGGCTGCTCTCTCATCCCTCTGTCCTGAGGACAGGACCGGGCAACGAGGGCTTCAACAGCTTGGGCAGAAACTTGTCTCTCCTCAAAGCCAGATTGTTGGGCACCGCTGTGAGGGAAGAGAGGGACAATTCTCTGCTGTGGACGAGAGACAGAGCGTTCAAACAAACCCCCAGGCCCCTCAAATGCCTTCTTTAGTGGGAGCAGCGGTTCAGCTTCCAGCACAGCCCAGCTGGGCGCCGGTGTCGGATGTGCTGCAGCCGGAGGTGTCTGTGTCACTGACCTTCGTGGCTGCACGTGAGCACCACGCCAGGGGTGCGTGCCAGGCTGGGAAATGCGTGTCCAGAACCTCCCTGGCTGGGAGGACTCGGGCACCAAGGCCAGACACGCAGCTTCACCTCCATCCTGCTGCTCCTCGGGCCTCCAGAGCTGGGCACATCCACCCGAGAGCCGGCCACCCCATGGCTGTGACTGCAGGTGCTCTGAGGGTGGGGAAGGTCCTGGGAGTGCACTGGGGAGTTCTGGGGATGGAGAAGTTCTAGGGGTGCCCTGAGGATGGGCAAGGTCCTGCAGGTGCACTGAGGCGCTCTGAGAATGGGGACTGTCCTGGCTGTGCACTGGGGAGTTCTGAGGATGGAGAAGTTCTGAGGGTGCCCTGAGGATGGGGAAGGTGCTGGGCCTGCACTGGGGTGCTCTGAGGATGGAGAAGTTCTGGGGGTGCACTGAAGGACTCTGAAGATGGGGAAGGTCCCAGGTGTGCGCTGAGGGGCTCCGAGAATGGCCAAGTCCCGGGGTGCACTGAGGTGTCCTGAGGATGAGGAAGGTTCTGGAAGGGGCCAGGCTGGACGGGGCTCCAAGCAACCTGGCCCCGTGGGAGGTGTCCGTGCCGACAGCAGGGGGTCGTACGGGATGATTTCCCCGGTCGCGTCCCACCGCGGCCATCCGGCGGCCCGGTGACACGGGCGGGGTGCCCCACACGCGCGGCGCGGCCCGGGCCGCCCCCGCCA
>VZTD01005989.1:195626-249397 GCA_013397725.1 Rhagologus leucostigma
TATATTTTTCCCCACGGTTCAGCTGCAGAAGCTGTAGTAGAGGCATCTCACCTGGGTCCTCTAGCGGAGAAACACAGCAGCAGGGAGAAAGCCGGGTGACATTGCTGCACCAGCTCACCCGGGCAAAAAACGCTGCTTTTCCACTTGATTGTCAACATGCAATTTTTTTTCCGAATTTTTTGTGCCTTTCCACACCTCTCCCCATGGGTGGATGAGGCAGAGATGCTTTTTGTAGCTGTGCTGTTGATGTGGGAGATGCTTTAAGCCGGGCGGGCACTCGGAATGCAGGGCAGGACAGCAAGCGTAGCAAATCTGCCATAATACTGAGGCAGGAATAAAGTGACTTCTCTGAAAGGATGCCATGGAGTGCTCTCTGCTGGAAAGGCTCTCTGGTTTCTAGGATGTGAGCACGGAGATGCGGGGATAAGCTTTTAGCTGGAAGATGCTTCTAATGAGCACCAGTGCACTCGGGATTTAACATCTGCAACCTTTGCCTCTTTGAAGTTGGACTCTCCAGCATGTTCTTTCCAGATGGATGTACCTTTAAAGGGTTTTTTTAGCTCTGTGATTATGTCCAAACATTTCAGTTTGTGCTGGCGTTTTTAACCCGCCCTTGTTGTAAGTCTAAAATTTAGAGTCTGTCTGTCTGCTTCTATTTTTGTGCTGTTTTCAGCACACCGGATCTGGGTGCTTTTTCGTGTCCCAATATTTGGCTGCTCCTGCCTTTCTTGTGCCATGAAAACACTTGGAAATGTTTTCTGTAGTGGTTTTATGCTCCGTGGTGCTGCTGGATCTTGGCTGGGGGGTTGCTCTAATGACCCCTGTAAGCTGTGCATAATTCTGGCTGTAATACTGAATTAAATGAGGCAAAATATGGGGCTCATAAGCCGGTCTGAAATAGTGGAATGACTCTACCACTCCTTCCTGTACAAGAATAAACGGTATTGCTTTTTCACACCGGTGCCAGCACCTGGGCAGGTGTTCCCTGTCCTGCCCTGTCGGTCCCTCTGTGGTGGCTGTGTGTCCTGGTGCAGTCTGAGCAAGTGCTGACACTCCTCTCTTGGTGTCCATGATGTCCTTCCTCACCTGTGGCAGCTCCCCTGCCCTCCACAAAAAAGCAAACCCTTGTCACTTGGCTTTCCTGTGCTTTAAGGCTTGTCCTGAACTTCCCGGAGCTCCTTGGCAGCTTGGTGCAAACCTCAGCCTGGAAGACTTTGCTGCCTCTCTTCAGAGGCAAACTTGGTGCTTCTGTGGAGTTTTCCTCATCCACAACTTTCTTTTTCATAGTTCCCTTGGCATTCTCAGAGATCCAGGCAGAATAAGTCCCTCCAGTTAGTTATTGTTGCTTTAAACCCTGTTGCTCCCTAGCCCTGCTCGTGTCCAAGTCAGGGATCCTTTCCCGTTCTTTTCCTGTGTGTGGCTTCTGTTTGGAGTCTGCTGGGAGGGTCCCGGGGCCAGCACATCCCATCCATCCTGCCTGATGCTCTCCTCAGGCTTGGCAGACTCCAGAGCCTCTTCAGCTCTCCTTTTGTGCCTTAAAAATGAAACTCCCAAGAGCTTTGGGAATGGCAGGGGCACGAGGGAAAACTTTCACTTTGCGCTGGTTTCGCTTTCCAGCCTTTGTCACTGGTTGTCCGCAAAAAGTCCCAGACATGAAAAGTCTCCACAGAAAGTCCCAGACGTGAAAAGTCTCCGCAAAAAGTCAGGATTTTATTCTGAAGTCAAAGCTGAGCAGCCCTTCTCTGTCCTGTTTTGTGAGAGGTAATGGACTAGCACTAAAATCACTGTATTTTTATATACGAAAACACTGGATATTTTATATACTCTGTGTATACGTAGGCAATTTTTCATCAGCAGAGCCCCCAGTTAGTGACTCTTTAGGAAAACAATAATAAAAGCCCTAAAAGCACCCCTAAAATAAACAACCTGCCACTACTCTGTGGTGTGTTTGGAGGGTGAGGGACTTGTGTTGCTGTGTGTGAGTTTATGGAGGAGATGCTCTGGGCAGAGAAAGGTGTGAGCACAGTGAGGTGAAATGATTCATTTTGCCCGTTGTGTTGCTTTCCACACTGCAGCGGGGAAATCACAAATGCTGAGGGGAGCTGGGGGAGTCGGGTGGCACGTTTGTTATCAGCAGTGTCCAGGTGTTTGCAAACCAAACCTTACCTGCCCTCAGCAGCCCCAGCCAAACCCTGCAGCTGTGCTGGAGGTGAAGGTGCAAAATGCAAACACAGCTGTCCATGGCCTGAATTCCCTGCTCGTAACAAAAGCTGAGTTCCTAATGATTCCTGATTTTTCTCCCAGGAGAGTCTTTGGCTCTGAGTGGGGGGGATTGTGGCAGGGCAGGACTTTCAGCAGGGAATCCACACAAGTGAATCCGCAGGAATTCTCGCTGGCTGGGAGAGCAGAGCTCTGCAGGGAGGCTTCCCCTTCCTGCTGAAACTCCCTGGGAGCCTGGGGAAGGCAGTGAGGGGGAAAGGGAAGGAAGGAAGAGCTGGAAATGGCTTCCTGCTGCTCCGAGGCCGTTGTGCGGAGTGACCGTGGGGTGGCAATGCCAGACCTCCAAGGGCCCTGGGCACGGTGTGGGAATCCCACAGTCCTTGAGCTTGGAAAAGACCTCCAGGATCGAGTCCAGCCTGTGACTGATCCCCACCTTGTCACCCAGAGCAGAGCACAGTGACACCCATCCTCAGCAGCACCGCTTTGGAACTGACCGGGCACTTTGTAAATACCTCAGAGTATTTCACTGAAAATGAGGAAGTTTATCAATATTTTATTAGCAGTGTGCTCATCTTCACTTCACCTCTAACAAAGTTCAAACACACAGTGTCATAATCTAAAACCTAATTACCTTTTTGACAGCAAATACCTGGACTACGAGACCCATCCACCCATTTCTGGAATCCCAGAATGGTTTGGGTTGGAAAGGATCTTAAAAATCAGTTTGTTCCACATGGCAGGGACGCCTTCCACTACCCCAGGTTGCTCCGAGCCCTGTCCAACCTGGCCTTGGACACCTCCAAATAACAATAATAATCCTGCAGTGAATGTGGGCTCTCATTTCTCCAGCCACGTTCTCACAACACAACTTGTCTTCAGCAGCTGTTTGTTGCTTTTGGAGTGGGTTGCCTTGTTTCCAAAATTCCCTACCTGCCGTGTGGAGATTGTTGGCTATTTTGGGAAAGCCAAAGTAAATGGGCAGTAGTGTTGCTTGACATCTTGACTATTCCCCTTAATTGCTGTGTAGGCAGCTGCAGCAATTGGGCTTTTGATGTCTCAGTTGCCAGGAAGGAGGGGGGGAGAACGAAGCAGGAAGATCCTGGGTTTATTTTATTTTATTTCCTTTCCTTTCTGGTGAACCACCTGTGGAATTGTGCATCTTCCCCACCCCTCTTCCCAACTGAGCAGGTTAAAATTACACAAAAGGTTTTTTTTCCTCTGTTCCCACTGGTGTTTTCAGTAGGCTGGAACAGGCCCTTCAGCCTGGCAGGGAGGGATCCTGGAGTCAGGGGTGGTGTTGGAAAGGAGACCAAAGCCTTGGAATGAAAAGACAGGATCAGAAAACAACAAGATCCAGCAGTGACTCTCCTCTGGAGAAGTCACCTTTTTGTTTTCTGCCTTGAGAAGAACTGGATTTTGAAGAGTGTGATGCAGCCAGCATTTGGGAATGATACCCTCTTGCCTGATATTTGACATTTTCAGTCTTGGAAGAGCCGGAACTTTTGCCAAGTGTGGGATACGTGCCTGGGTCTGAGGGGACATAGAGGATTATTCTCTTTTACAGAATAATTTAAGACTAATTTCAGTTTCTTGCAGGCCCCTGGTGGGATTTCAGTGGGATTTGGCCAGTCCCTCTTCAGGGTTCAGCAGTGGGGGTTAACCTTTGAGTTAAAACTTCTCTGGCTGGTTGGGTTTTGTTCCTGCTGTGTTCCCTGTGTCTGTGGAGAGGGAGGTGTTTCTAAACTTCAGCATGGAGCAGACTGTCCCTTAACTCTTGGGAAAGAAGGCAGGAGAACCCGTTGTGCTAAAACAGCATTGTTGCTCTGCATTGTTGGAAACCCCTGAAACGTGACTGCCTCCTGTAAAAGTTGTCCGTTGTAACACTGAGGAGAAGCTGCTCCTCCAGCTCATGTGTGTTTGTGTTTTCTGTCTCCTAATCTTCCTAAATTCCATACTTTGGAGTGATGGAAGCTCTGGTTTTCTCTGTGTGTTCTTCCAGGAGCTGATTTCTCCAGTTCCCTTGTCCCAGAACCATAATTGCCACACAAGAATTGCTTTGGGAGTTGTTGACTTGTTGATCAAGTAATTTATCTTCCCTTTTTTTTTTTTTTCCTTTGCCCAGAGAAGCTGTGGCTGCCCCATCCCTGGAAGTGTCCAAGGCCAGGCTGGAGCAGCCTGGGACAGTGGAAGGTGTCCCTGCCCGTGGCAGGGGTGGGATGAGATGAGCTTTAAGGTCCTTTCCAACCCAAACCATTCCATGGTTCTATGATTTGTCAGGTTCTATCCGTGGCAGGCTGATAGTTCCTGGAGCCACAGGCACCCACACCTCCCCAGCTGCACGTCTGGGATGATGGAAGAGCTGTTGATGTGGAAGCAGTTGCTTGGAAGAGCTTCATATCCCACCCTCTGTGTCCCTTACCTGAGGGCAGCAGGAACCTCTGGGCACCAGGTTATTCCCTGGAAAAATTCCTGCCCTGTGGAGCAGCAGGAATCTCCTCAGTGTACATTGAGGAGCTGATAAAAATATGAAAGCAGGGAAAAAAATAAAAACAGAGATGTAAAATATAACTAACTGTGGAGAGGTGGAACAGGAAAAATTGGAAGTAAATATGTGGAAAGTAAGGCAAGGTGTGAAGGACCTGGCTTCTGGGAGCACGGGTGCAAATATTGGTGCTAAAAATGAGATTCTAAAGAAAATTCATCACCCCTGGTGAGGAGAAAGGAAGGAAGTGGATGGTGTAAAGGGAGGGTCATGAACCCAAGAAATAGGATTGAGGAACTGCGTAAGAACAGTTGTTCTGCTATTTTTTAATCCTGGTTTGTCCCCTTGCGAGCCAGTCCTTGTGTTCAGCCCTGCAAATATCTAGGAATAATAAAAAGCCAGGTCCATGCAGAGGATGGATGCAGGGAGGGAATGTGTTCAATGGAGTTGGTGTTTTAGAAAAATAAATCAATGCTTGGTAGCTTTTAATACAGATATTGTGCATCAAGCTGTATAATTGGCATTAATTGTTTTATAACCAACAGAATTTTATCGAACTCTGGTTTTGATGTCTTGAAATCTCCAAGAAGGATCAGAAGTCTTGCAACAGCACCCAGCTGACTGGGAAGCTTGGAGAGCCTCAAATTCTTGGATTGTGCATGATCCTGAACTTCTGCCTCACCTATCAATAATCCTTGGGATGCTTTATATTCTTCCAAAGATTGTGGGCAGCCATAAATGTGATGGGAATTTGGGGAAAGTCCGAAAGAAGCTTAGTGAGTCTGGTTTGGGGTTTTTTTTTTGTTTGTTCTTCCTAGAAATTTGGAGAAGGATTTCCTCCTGGTGTCTTGCTCAGTTTTGTGGGGACTGCCACTGCTTCTTTCTCATTTCCCAAGTAACTTCTGCACTCTCCCAGCCAAAATCCTCCTCAAATGGGATGAACCAGCGCATTTTTTTAGGCTGGGATTATCCAGTTCCTGCTGCCTGGTGATCACCACCAGCTGGATCATATCTTTGAACCTCCAGCTGAAGGAAAGGGTATTTTTCAGTAGTGGCAGGAATCTTGCAGCACTTTTGATATTTGCTTCTAAAAAAGGTGCTAACCTTGTCCAGAGAACTGTCCAGAGAAGTGGTCCCAAATCCACTCCAGAAATCAAATCCTTGGCTGTTTAGGCTTGTTTGACCCATTCTCTTGCTGCTGCTTTGGTGACCAAGTGCTTCATCTCCTTCATTCCTGCCCTGGCAGTGCAACGTTTGTGCTGCTGGATTCTAGGTTGCCAAAAGAAGGGATTTGAGGCTTTGGACTCAGTGTCCCTCTGCACCTTCCAGTGCAGTGTGACCCGGGGCAGGGGAATCCTGCCTGATGCTGTGTGATGCCAGAACCTTCCAGTTTTTGCCAGCCCCTTCCCACTTCCTTGAAAATGTCTGGCTTTCCCTGTTTGCCCTCTGGTGCCCTTGATTTTGCAGTTGACCACGTGGCTGCTGGGTTGTTTCTGCCTCTTTCGCTTTCAGTTCCTGTGGAAAAGAACTGTGTCCTGTGGAGGGGTGGACGTCACCTCCCTGTGATTTCCTTGCTCGGGGCTGGGGTTTGTGGTGGCAAACTGAGCTCAGGAGGGCCCTGCTGGAGCTGCAGGCAAGGCAGGAAGGGTTCTGCTCATCTCCAAGGGAAGAGAGGCCCAATTTCTTGGCAGTTTGTGCTCCCTTCACAGAACCCCAGGATCCCTGAGGCTGGAAAAGCCCTCCCAGCCCATCGAGGCCAAGCTGTGTTCGATGCCCACCTTGTCACCCTGCCCAGAGCACTGAGTGCCACATCCAGGCCTTCCTTGGGGACTCCAAACCTCCCTGGGCAGCCTCTTCCAGTTCCTTTCCAGGAAGAAATTCCTCCAGGTAACATTTGTCACCCGTGGAAACATAAGCCAATTCTTTGGACTGACAAGGGGAAAGGGAAGTTATTAACTCCTTATTTTCTTTAAATTGATAATTGATGGATTAATCTCAAGACCTGGGTAAGATGCTACGTCATGTCTAGGTAGGCCTGGAGAAGACAATTTCTTCCTGGTATCTTTGTATTTTAACAGATAGAAAGGGACTTTCTATGTCCTTCCCTCTGTCCCCAGCTCACCCTCCTTCCCCGTAGGTGTTTGGAGTTTCGGGAAGAACAGTGGGAGCAAATCAGTCCCTTATTCCTGCTGGAGTGCTGGAGACTGGCTCTTGGCAAAGGGAACCAGCCAAGTGTGAATGTCACAGGCAGTGGCATGAAGTGGCTCGGGGAGGGTGATGCAGATTCAGAAAAAAATCCTTCTTTTCTTGCTTGGCAAGACTGCAGCTTCTGTTGTGTCCACGGAGTGCTGGAGTGTCCTTCCTCTGCGTGCTCCTCCCTCCTTCATTTGTGACTCAGTGGGACACTGGAATAGGTGTGTTTGCTTGGGATGAGGGGGGAAAATGGTTAAAAAACACCAAAAATGACAACTAAATGCTCTCCTGTTCTAACAGTGTCAGTCCCAGTGCCCTTGAGCTCCCCGTTTGGCCTCGCATCACTCCAGTTTCTGCTCTGTAATTGTCTGCTGTACACCCCATTTGTGACTGGCAAATGCAGTGAGTTCTCTGTGTCTCTTGCTCTGGGGTCACTTATTTCTCTCATGTCTCCCTCAGCAGTTGTGTAGAAAAGAATCAAGAAGAATTTATGCTGGAGCAAGCTGCTTTTTTGTGATGCTGCAGTAAAACGAAGACCAGAGCTGGAGTGATTCCTGACCAAAACAAAAGTGCATGGCGTGTTCATAACAACTCCTTTGAGTGAGTGACTCGATCCTTGCACCTCACGCTGGTTTTTTTTTTTGGTAGTGGTGGTTTTTGGAGTTGGCTCCTGTGTTCTCCAGGCCAGCAGGAGGTTGATGTGGTGGTGATGCAGAGTGTGACCAACAGGTTCAGTCAGGTTGGCTCAGGTGACTTGGAAATGTGGCCCTGTCCTGCTGCAGCCTCTTGAGTTCAGGCCTGGCCTGGCATCCACAGCAGCTCAAGTTATTTATTGGATGCTCCAGGTCAACTTCTGCCTTCCCTGTCTGTCCCAGGGGGGTTCCTGGCACATTCCTCTGCCCCAGCTCCTGGTTTTCAGGGAAAAGCCTGGAACTGCTGCCCTGGATGCTGAGGATAGCCAAGGATAGCCCCTGCTTCCTCAAGGGCATGTGCTACATAATTTATGTATCACTTACTCCATGAAGAGCTCCAGTGCTCCTTTTTTGTGTTCTGGAGTGCTGCAGTAAATGGAACGAAGCTTCTCCTCTTTTTTTTTTTTTTCCTGAGAATTTTTTTTTCCTGAGGCTGCCTCGTGTTTGCTGTGGAGCACTGGACAGGTGGGAACTCGCTGGTGTGTCCATGGCAGGAGTGCGAGGAGTCTGGAAAACACACTCAGAGTTGGACGTGGTGCAGACCCCACTCAAGGCACGAGACTGCTGTTATTTATTACTTTTTCGGTGGCAGAGAGTTAATATTTTCCATGATCCTGGCACTCTGGACAGATTTCTTCCACACAACAGAGCTGTTCAGTAGGGAGAGTGCTGCAGGTCTGAGTTCAAATACTCCTGCTTGAAGGTGGAGAGGGAAAACGTTGTTTCCAAGAAATACTCGCAAAGCTACTTGGAAATCTGTGAACAAAGTACTTAGTTTGCTAACAGTGGACACTCCTGTGGGATAGGTGGGCATCTCTGCATCCCCGAATTAACCCTTAAAACATCGGGATTGGTGAGGGGAAAAGGAAAGTCAGCTCAGAAACTTCCCATCTGCCGAAAAGCTGACAGAGCTGAGAACAAATAGTGGCTTCAGAGCTGGAGCAGTTGGATTCTGGCATGTTTTAAACACCCATTTTATTAGAAAAGCACTGTGGAGAAAGTTTTCCTTCAGAACAATCGTACAAATTTCTCCTCAAGATCCCACCCTGGGTCTGCTTCACATTATGAAATTTCTCTTCAGGGACTTGCTTGGGATTTTTTTTTTCCCTTAGGGAACAGGCTGGGTGTTGGAGAGACATATGCATTGTTTCACCAGAGCTGCAGCCTCTATCTCCAGACAAGAGGGAAGCACATTGTTTTGTGTCTTTGATACGATCCAGCCAGAAAACAGCCTCAGGGAAGAAAATTCCCAGTCCTTGGCAGCAGCACTGTCTTTCTGCCTTTTTTTTTTTTTTCCCCTCTGTTAATGCCACAATGTTCACTGTTCTAATAACTCAGGATTAAACTCACATGGGGCATCTCCAAAGTCCTTTGTAAGACTTGAGGTCAGAACTTGCTGAAAGTTCAGAGGGACGAGTCTCATTTTCCTAATGAAGAAAAGTTCCAGGGTTATTTTGGAATTAGGTCTAAGAAACTGGTACAAGAAGCTACTTCAGTGCTGTGATTTAGTGACAGTGCAGCAAATTCGTGGTGGCTGCTGAAAACTTTCCACCTTCCAGCTCAGGCGACCTGAGCCCTGCAAAAAAACCTCAGGTGTTGGTGACAAAGGGCAGGGTTCAGCTCTCTGCAATTTGATTATTTCAGGTGCGTGGTCTGGCTGTATCTTCCTATGGAAAACGCTCCAGGAAATGCACATGTTGTTTATTTTGGTTGGAATGAGCCCCTTGGAGCTGAAGTGACTTAATTGAGGAATGTCATAATTTATTTGAGGGCAGCTGCATCTAATACTGACACACTTGTCGGAGAGTCTGGATCCTGGAATTACAGAAGGTTTGGATTCTCAGGGACTTTAAAGCCCATCCAGTCCCACCCCCAGGGTAGGGACACCTTCCATTATCCCAGGCTGCTCCAAGCCCTGTCCAGCCTGGCCTCGGACACTCCTAGGAATGGGTCAGCCACAGCTTCCCTGCTAACATCCTGTATATAGAAACACTCTGAGCTGGATACTTGTGGTATCAAATAGAATTAGTTTTAACAGATATTTTGGTGATTTTTCCATATTGCTCTATAGGATACTTCTGACAGGCCACTGGCGAACCTACAGGGAAGATTGGGGGGGGGTGAATTCAAGTTCAAACATTTTTCAGTAATGAGAAGGACAACAGAACATTAAAAATTATAATTATTACCACTTCTTTATCTTGCTGTTCTTCTGGTTTTCTTTGTAGTAGTTTTTCTTTTTATCATATCTCAGTAAAATCTCTTCTTCCCTTTCCCTTCAAATATTTATAGTTTTGGTGTAAACATAACGTAGTTGAAAATTTAGCTGAATATAACAAAAGACTCAACACTATTAAAGTGTTGCTCCAAAGTGCTTAAAACTAAGAATAGTCCATTAAACTTGGCTCTGATTGCGTCATCTGATGTGAAGTGTTTATAATTTTGGGTTGGATTAAGCTATTAGACCATTTAACTACTCCTGTATTTGCGGGTGGGGAGAAAAGTGAATTCTTCTGTGGAAGAATTGAAAATACATCTGTGGTTTGAGGCTTCTGAGGAATGATAAATTTAGCCCAGTGCTGTAATCAGTCCGTTTTGTGCCATGGCTCCTTAGTCTCTCATTATTGGCTGTAATTCCAGCAGAAGGAATATCTCTATTCTCAAGTGGGTTTGTGGTGCTAGGGGGGAACCCTTATTATTTTTATTTTTTTGTTTGTTTTTCTCTTGACAAACAGCTGGATCATGCAAATGACACGATGGTGGATTTCTCCTTAAGGCTGAAGTTGTGGTTTTCTGGAAGCTATTTTTATAGTCCATGAGGAGTTGCACGTTTTTACCTCAGCACCATTGCTGCCTTCAACACAACGTGTGCATTTTCAACCTTAACTCTCTTGGAATTTGAAATGGTTTTATTGACCCTTTAAACAAACCCAATATATGGCAGGGATGCTAAACAAGAAACCAACCAAACAGTAGAGTATGTTATCGGGCTGTTTGTATTAATCATTAATTAATGAGGAAATGGGAGCTTCAGCCTCGTGCCAGGGAATGAACTGGAAGGGGATGCCTGGAGCTGGTGCTTGTAGGACTTGTGAGACTTTATGGTCAGAAAAAACACCCAGTGTTGGGTTTTTGTGTCTCTTTACCAGTGGGTGGGAAAGGGGAGTGGAGTCAGACCCCTTTCCTCACCTTCTGTAATAATCTCATTATTGCTAAAGGTTTGTGTTCTGATCTTTAGACTAAATCTGTTCTTTGCTTTGGTCTTCCCTTCCCGTGGCCATTGGGTGTAGGAAATAGAAGAATCCCGTGTCCAGCTCTCTCTAAACCCGTTAAGAGGTTTTGGGATGGTAGAGGGAGGGGAGGCCCTGGCACAGGGTGCCCAGAGCAGCTGTGGCTGCCCCTGGATCCCTGGCAGTGCCCAAGGCCAGGCTGGACACTGGGGCTTGGAGCAGCCTGGGACAGTGGGAGGTGTCCCTGCCCATGGCAGGGGTGGCACTGGATGGGCTTTGAGGTCGCTCCATCCCAAACCATTCCGTGATTCTGTGGTACCTCCCAAGGCGTAGACAGGAGACAGAAGCACATCCCAAATCCATGAGGGAGCCCCATGCAGCTCCTCAGTGCCCCTCCCTCTCCCACCTCCCTGCCACCGAGTCTTTATTATCCCCTTCCCTCCAGTCCAGCGCTTCAGTCCTGCTTGCCAAACTGAGTTTTGTTTCCTGACATGCTTTGGGAGACTGTCAGGTGGGATTGGGGATTCGGGAGGAGCGGATCAGGGAAAGCTTTGCCTCCCTACCTTCCACCTCTCCGTGCTGGGATGGGAATGGATGCTGGGAACAGCATTTCCTGGCATCCTCCCAGCTGTGACTGCTGCCAGAATCCACCCAGTGTTCCCTCCTGTGTCTCTGGTGCTCCCACAAAACCCCAGGTGTGGGTATCCAAAGTCACTGGCCCTAAAATGGGATGTCAGGCAGAGTTTTGCTTCTGGCACTTGCTGGAACGGGATTTTTTCTCCCCTTGGATCACATGGATGTGTATGGAGAGCTTTCCAAGTGAGAAATAACCATGTGATTTATCTGTACCCTAGAGAGGAGCAAACTCCCCTCAAAACCTGCGGAATAACCTTGATTCCCCAGCTCGTTTGAAATGGATGTTGTTTTTTGACAGCGCTGTGACCTCACTTTGATTTTTCTAGCAGCCAGCTGGTGTCTCAAGTGCAATCCTGTGGTGCCAGGATCTCCCAGGATTTGGGGGGTGCAGTGCAGGAAATGCTGAGCCAGGTTTGGGCTCCGCAGTGGTTGTTACTTGAGTTACTTACATTTTATTTTCCTAAGATTGCTTGAAAGAGGAAGATCTGGTTAGTGGCTTGAGAAGGAGACTTGTGAGACACCGGAGTAAAGAAAAAGAAAATGTATTTTCGTTGCTTGCCATGTTCTGGGGAATTTGGGTGACTCAATCCTCCCGAATCGCTGCGTCTCTGAAGGTACCTCTAACCACTGAAGTTGACTCGTAAAAGGCTTTTACCACTTAGCCCTACAAATATCTAATGATGTCTGTTATGGATTGCAGGAAATATAAAGGGGGAAAAATCTGTGGTGTTCAGTGATTTGTTTTACTACACTTCAAATTTTTTCTCATTACTTCGTGAAATTCCTCTCTAATTCAATCTTTGTCTTTTGTCTTTGCTGCCTTGCAGGGTTGGTACAGTAGGCCTCACTAAACTTAGCTGCAACTAAGAATTTCTCCTACATCAACTGAGTTAAGGCTGATGCTCTTGTGGAATGTGGATTAAAAGTGCGTGCTAAGTTCCCAAATTTGAGAAGCGGAGAAAAGTAAATGTACCACTGCCACCAGCATCAGGACAGCAAACCAAGGGACAAAGAATTTGACCCGCTGTGTTGATTTTGGTTAAAACTGGTTCACGTGGTGCTTAAGAGACGTTGGCTGGGGGGCGAGAAGTGGACGTCAGCGAAGGCTTTTTGGTTACAAAATGAGGGCTGCTTTGGAGCCAGCAGACATTGCCATTGTGGCCCTGTACTTCGTGCTTGTAATGTGCATAGGTTTCTTTGCCATGTGGAAAAACAATCGGAGCACCGTGAGTGGCTACTTTTTGGCAGGGCGTTCTATGACCTGGGTAGCTATCGGGGCCTCGTTGTTTGTGAGCAATATTGGAAGTGAACATTTCATTGGGCTCGCAGGATCTGGAGCGGCGAGCGGATTCGCCGTAGGCGCGTGGGAGTTCAACGCCTTAATGCTTTTGCAGCTTTTGGGATGGGTCTTCGTGCCAGTCTACATCCGGTCGGGAGTGTACACCATGCCCGAATACTTGTCCAAGCGGTTCGGAGGGCATAGGATTCAAATCTATTTTGCAGCGTTGTCTCTGCTTCTTTATATCTTCACCAAACTCTCGGTTGACTTGTATTCGGGGGCGCTTTTTATCCAAGAGTCCCTAGGGTGGAACCTCTACCTGTCGGTGATCCTGCTGATCGGAATGACGGCGCTGCTGACTGTGACCGGAGGGCTGGTGGCCGTCATCTACACGGACACCCTCCAAGCCCTGCTTATGATCATCGGGGCCCTCACACTCATGATCATAAGCCTCACGGAGGTCGGTGGGTTTGAAGAAGTGAAAAGGAGGTACATGCTGGCGACACCAAATATCACCTCCATCCTCCTGACCTACAACATCTCCAACACCAACTCCTGCAACGTCAACCCAAAGCCCGACTCTCTTAAAATGCTGCGCGAGCCGACGGACGAAGACATTCCCTGGCCTGGATTTCTGCTGGGACAGACCCCGGCCTCGGTGTGGTACTGGTGCGCTGACCAAGTCATAGTGCAGAGAGTTCTGGCCGCCAAAAACATCGCTCATGCCAAAGGCTCCACTCTGATGGCCGGCTTCTTGAAGCTGCTGCCCATGTTCATCATCGTGGTGCCGGGGATGATCTCCCGCATCCTGTTCGTGGATGACATCGCCTGCATCAACCCGGAGCACTGCTTCCAGGTGTGCGGGAGCAGGGCCGGCTGCTCCAACATCGCCTACCCGCGCCTGGTGATGAATCTGGTGCCCGTGGGGCTGCGCGGGCTCATGATGGCCGTGATGATCGCCGCCCTGATGAGCGACCTGGACTCCATCTTCAACAGCGCCAGCACCATCTTCACGCTCGACGTCTACAAACTCATCCGGAAGAGCGCGACCTCCCGGGAGCTCATGGTCGTGGGCAGGGTCTTCGTGGCCTTCATGGTGGTGATCAGCATCGCCTGGGTGCCCATCATCGTGGAGATGCAGGGCGGGCAGATGTACCTGTACATCCAGGAGGTCGCAGACTACCTGACCCCGCCGGTGGCCGCCCTGTTCCTCATGGCCATCTTCTGGAAGCGTTGCAACGAGCAGGGCGCTTTCTACGGCGGCATGGCCGGGTTTGTCTTGGGGGCCATCCGGCTGATCCTGGCCTTCTTCTACCGCGCTCCCGAGTGCGACCAGCCGGACACCAGGCCCGGCTTCGTCAAGAACATCCATTACATGTACGTGGCCACGGCCCTGTTCTGGATCACCGGGCTCGTGACGGTCGTGGTGAGCCTGCTCACGCCGCCGCCCACCAAGGAGCAGGTGCGGACCACCACGTTCTGGGCCCTGATGAAGAGGAGCGTGCCGGACAGCGACGGCAAGGGGGAGCTGTACCAGGCGCGGGAGAAGAGCGTCCTCAAGTGCAACGAGAACGCCAACCACATCATTCCCAACGGGAAGTCGGAGGAGAACATTAAAAACGTGAAGCCGGAGGACATCAACCTCCTGGTCACGTGCAGGGATGACAGCAACCCGGTGATCTCGGTGAGCCACTCCGAGGTGGAGACGCCTGTGGATTGTTATTCCAACGGACAGGCAGCCCTGATGGGGGAGAAAAAGCACGAGGAGGAGGAGGAGACTGACGACAGGGAGAGACGTTTGAAATTCATAGATTGGTTCTGTGGCTTTAAAAGTAAAAACATAAACAAGAGAGTGGTTCGGGAGGTCGAGGAAGAGACTGTTTGTTTACAAATGCTGGAAGAGACTCCAAAAGTTAAACTATTACTAAATACTGGACTGGTCTGTGTCTGTTCGCTTGGAATCTTCATGTTTGTCTACTTCTCTTTGTGAGTGAATAGTGAACTTTTAAGGGTATGGCTTAAACATACAGAAGTTGATACAGGTCTCTGGAGATTTTTGGTTTTTCTTTTCTTTTCAAACAACATAACCACAACCCAGGCATTGTTTACGCTATAATTGTAAGATCAACTCAGCTTTAGCCTATTTCGAGACCATTTGAGATGTGTTGTCCTCCCTCTGCGAAAGCAGAACCTGTCCTGTGGTGGCTTTTTCTTTTTTCCCTTTTGTGTTGTTTTTTTGGGGTGTTTTTTTTTCCATTTGCAGCACTAACCTTTTGTTTTTCTGTGTATAAATATACCAAAGGCAGGCAGGTGGCTGTATTTGAAGTCAGGCAGTTACAGCTCAGTCAGCATTAAGTGCAGATAACAGGTAATCAGTTACCAGTGTGTAAAATCGGAGTGATTAAAGCTGTGTCAAAAGATTTTTAAATGCAGAGCTGTGATGCACATTTATAAAACAACTGTATTACCTTGGCCAACTTAGCACTTTTTAATTACACTCACTGCTTTTTTTGGTTTTTCTCAGTTTCTCATTTCTCTTCTGGCAACAGCAGGAAGCTGTTTTGTCTCATTTTATAGCACTTAGAACATGATAGCTCTTAGCAGCTTTCTGTCCTTTTTTTTTATTATTCTTCATAAGGAAATTTTTGTCTTTTGATTTTTATCCACTGTAAATTCCAGTACTGAAAAGTTTCTGTATTTAAAAAAGAAAAAAAAAAGAGGAAAAAAAACCAAAACTAAAACAAAAATAAGCCTGGAGATGATAAACTGTCAGTGGAGGAGGAGGAAAAAGAAATACTCTTTCTGTGGGGTTTGTAGTATATTGAAATTGAAGGCTCCCAGAACTTTTAGGGTGGGTTTGGGATGTCCCTGGGCAGCTGTTCCAGGGCTCTGCCACCTCCATGGAAAGAAATTTTTCCTCAGGTTTGAGTGGAACTTCTTGAGTTTCAGTAAATGGCCAAAATGATTAATTCAGCCTCTCCAGCCTCCAAACCTTTAGGACGTTGTTAGGATTAGCTTCTTTTTAGGGAAAAATCTGTTTGTAGGTTCTACCACATGGGAAAAAGAGAAACGTGAGGCTTTGCATGTCTTGCAAACTGTTTTTTACCCTGCAGAAGGGTTTTCCTCTGCTGTGTCTGGGAGTTATCCCCGCGGCCCCGATGCTGCAAGGGGAGAACAACTGGGCAGGCAAGGAAGGGGAAATGGGAGAGAGAGGTGAAAGTGCTCCCTGTTTTCCAGAGTCCTTTTGGCTCATGCCTTCTCCCACTTCCCCTTTCACCCTGTCAAACCTTTTTGGTTTTTTGAGGAGTCCCAGAATCCCTGAGCTTGGAAAAGCCCTCCCAGGTCACTGAGTTCCAGCTGTGCCCAGTCCCCACCTTGTCACCCAGCCCAGAGTGCCACGTTCCTCGGCCATCTCCACCCCCTCCCTGGGCAGCCCCTTCCCGTGAGTGACCTTTCTGGGAAGAAATTCCCTCCCTCCTCAGAACGATCCCGAGGGGTTCGGTGTCAGGAGACAGGGAGCACGTGCAGCCGCAATCTGTGTCGCCAATTGAGGTCTGTCCTGTCCTCGGGATTTTTCCAAAAACGTTAATTCCTCCCAGGCAGTCACAGCTATTTGTAGGTCTCCAGATCCACAGGATCTTTTCTCCTGAAGGATGGATGCCCAGGCAGGGATGAGCAGTTCCCAGGTGTGGAGGATGTGTGTGCAGCAGGTTGCTGCTCTCATCCTTTCCCAAGCCAAGCTGGGTCCTGGTTTTGGGAGCAGAGCCCAGCGTGGCTGCATTTCCAGTGTTAAACTCCTTCCCTCTCCAGGACAGAGCGGTCATATCCAGGCTTTCCATGGAAATAATTCCTCCAGTTCTCTTTGCTCCTGAGCTCGTCTCAGGAGAGCAGAAACTGGCTGGGCCAAAATCGGGCTGAGGGACCATTGTGAGAGTTCACCAAAACCGCTTCAGGGGTCCAGCAGCATTTCCTTGGCACATAAACAAGAACCAATTCCTGTAGGGGAAAACCATTTTATAGAGATGAAATTTGGGTCAATCCTGCCTTTGACTGCTGGAGAAAGTTTGCTTTTCCAGTGGTGCCGTCCACATGGCTTTTAGTAGCTAATTTACAATCCATATTTTCAGATAAAAGGATTCATTTCTGGTTTTGGGGTGTTTTTTGTTTGTTTTCATGGCGTTTTTATATCAGTTGAATCTCATCCATTCCAAAACTTTGACCAGAGGCTGAGCTGCCCCACTTTCTCCACTTGGTTTAGTTGTTGCTGCTGGGAAGTAGAACAACTCCAAAGTGGAAAACT
Organism: Rhagologus leucostigma; assembly: GCA_013397725.1. NCBI lineage: Eukaryota > Metazoa > Chordata > Aves > Passeriformes > Rhagologus > Rhagologus leucostigma. The sequence continues at coordinate 212,659 of VZTD01005989.1, forward strand.
TGGAGTGTTGTTGCAATTTGCAGAAGAGGAGTCGCCATACCTGGTGCTGATGTTGCTATCAATGGGACAAGACACATTTTCTTACGGTTTGTGTGGCCACAGCTTGGTTTGGGAAAACACTTTCAATCCTTTTTAAGGGTGAAATCCTGGTTTGTGAAAGAATGGCATCTCAAGTTGCTTCGTTAGTGGGCTGAGCTGTGAAGGATGGCTTGATGGAAAACGTAGGGAATTGTTTCCATACAGGATAAAATAATTTAGGGCAACATTTGATCGTAGCGGGATGAAAAATACCAACTTGTGGAGGGTGAAGATAATTCTCAGTCCAACAATATCCTCTTGAGAAGGCTGGGATGTGGCTCAAATGCCCGATTTGGCCCAGGGAAGGAGACTCGTGTCCCTTCGGAACTCGGCACGACTTCGGAGCAGCGGCTGGCACTGGGATTTTCCCAGGCTGCTCCTCCCTGCCCTCAATGTCCAGCGCTTTGCCACCGCCTGGGAAGCCAGGTCAGCTCAGGGACCCTTTGGCTTGGCTCCATCGCCCCCCTGTGCTGTTCCCCAGGGTGCCTTACGTGGGCGGGCAGCTGAAGGCACGGCTCCAGGAGGTGCTTCCAATGGCTTTTCCCTGCTCCTTTCATCCCTCTGCCCCTCCCCGAGTCATTTGCTACTCAAAGAGGACACTTGGAAGAGTTAACAGGCAGAATTCCAGTGTCCTGCTCAGTGAGATCCATGGGGAAATCATCCTTGACTGTGGAAGGGAGTCAAGTCCTTCACGAATGCACTGTGGAGCCCGAGCTGCTCCATCTCCCACTTCATTTATTCTCCCTTTTGCTACACTAACGAGCTACCACATTAATCACCCTGCTAATTGGCAGGCAAGATCATCATAAATTACTAATCTGCCTCCCCACCCCATCTTTGGACCTGGTATTGTGAAGTTTTTGAGCAAATTCTTTTCTCCAGTGCTTTTTCTCTTCAGGTGTTTCCGAGGTGTTTTGTGTGCTCCTCTTCAGCCTCACTGTGTCATAGAGCTCCTGGAAGCTGCTGATGTTCTTTGCTGCAGAAAACCACTTAATAAAAGGCCTTTATTATTAAATAATTGCTGAGGTTCCAAGCAAGCTGCCTGCTGGCGAGAAGGACCTTGTGTAGGAGAAGGGATTTTTTTATAGCGTAAACAAGCCTTTGCTGAGGGGGCGAGTTGATGAGTTTGGGGTTAAACACCCATTTTTTGGTCCAGCAGAACCACAAAGCGTTTCCCACGATGGACAATCAGCTCGGTGAATTTTGTTGCCTGGCCTCCGCCCCGTGGGTGGGGCTGGTTGTGCTTCAGTCTTGTGGCAATGGGTTTATTTATTATTGCCTTGAGCTTAGGATGACAAGTCTTGGAAAACTGAGTTTGGAATGACAGCTTTTTTTTTTCTTCTTCTTGTTATTTCCCTTAACTTATTTTTCTGGTAAGATATTTGAATTTTGCTCTTGGAAATGGCAGAAGCCTTTTATTTAAAAAAGAAAAAAAAATTAAAAAAAAAAATAAAGAAGAGGCTTCTTGAGAGTTTAATACATTTTGGGAGACTGTTTTTATTTAAGTTTTTTTTAATGGCAATTTGATGCTATTCTCTGCCAAAGTTTAGAGGTTTTTTTGTTGGATTTTTTTTGTTCTGTTTTTTTTTATAAATAATTTTTCCTGTTTAGCTTTTAGGGAAAGGAAACAGTGCGAGATTGTAAGAAATAAAAATGGCCTTCAGTATATTCCTTATATTGTGTATTTTCTACTTCTCCACTTGTGTGTTCCCTGATCCCAGAAGGGCCAGGATGAGACTTCTGATGAGAGTCATGAGCCCTGTAACCAAGGAGAGAAAAGGATTTATTTCCATGAGGTTGCAGTGGAGGGGGCAGAGCCACCCAGGGAGCTCTGCCAGCACTTAGAAGATGCTTACAACTTTAAAACAGCTTTATTTTTTTTATATATCTATTTTTTTAAATCCTGAGATAGAGGAGGTGTTGGGAATCTCTCCCTTTCAGAGAACAGGAAGACATGGAAGAAGCTGGAGTTGCCAAGCTCCAGCTTTCTCAAGGAAATCTTTGGATTTAGCATGTACAGAGAAGCAAAATTACTCATCTGTTAATTTGGTATTCTGTATGTTCTGTGCCCTTAAATGTAATTGTTTTGAAAATAAAACTAACCTTGTTATGTGATGTTAAAAGCAGACTTCTGTGCAATGTTTTAATTTTTTTTTTGTTTTTTTAAAGAAAATGTTTGTATATAATTAAATGGTTTAATGTGCTTTAATTGGCCTAAGGTAAAGAGTAGTCCTAGAATGTAAAACATATATAATTAGAATTTCTGATTTCACTGTGAGATCTCTGAACTCTTGGTTTTTTGGGGTTTTTTGTTGGGTTTGTTTTTTTCTTTTTTTGCAAAGTGGTTTTGTTTTGTTTACAAAACACTTTCTCTTTGATTTCTTTCCTGGTGTTGGTTTCAAGGCATTTGCTTCACTTCTGTTCCAATCTTGAACTCATGGTATAGTGACATCTGGTGACACTTGGCATTCTCAGTTCCACTGTGTAAAGTCAGACACTTTGAGCAAAACTGGCGGTGAAATGACAATTCTGTGTCTAGGAATACACGTTTTTAAAATGAGGTGGTTATAAAAATAGTTGCTGTGCAAAATGTTAGTAGTCTTCTTCAAGAAGAAAGCAAAATTTTCTAATCTCACTCGAGCAGTCTCTTCATTCATCATCTTCTTTTTTAAAGCACAGTGTCAAAGTGATGCTGCTTTACCTTGTATCTCTGAGAAAATGTTTTTTTAGATATCTGTGAAGTATTTTTGGGTTTTGTTGCTGTTGTATTTTTCTGCAGATTTTATATAAAATACCAGTTAATGAACTGCCTTTTTCTGTTGGTTTTTTTTAACTCTCGAAAATACATTTCAGACCAAAACCAAATGATATCATATAGCATTTGAAACCTGCCTTTTTCCTTGTCCCTTGGTTGTTTTTTTGGAAATAAGCCAAATGGGCATGTAGATAAGATCACTATAATGGATCCAGGTCTCTTTTGGTAAAGTGTTATTTAAAGGTCTGTTAAGATCTTATAAGACAATATACTGAAAAAAAAAAAAAACCTTTACTGTAGTAGGAATATAGATTTAGAAGTGTTAATGAGATTAATACAGCTTAATTATATTGTAAGTTGCTACTGTCCTTAATGACAAGCTTTTTGTCATAGAAACGATGTATGATAAATTAATTTTGGTCTAGTGTATAGAATTATCATATTGCTATCAATCTTTGAAGTAAATCTGATGCAAAATTTTCATAGTTAGCATTGCTGGCCCTGTGTATACTGTTCTTTGTATACTGTATGCATATTATTTTGCCTCCTGCATTAGTCTTCAAACTAAAACTCTTATTAGAGAGTATTTGGATACTTCAGACTGTGTTTCTTGCAGTTTACATTCCTTTACCCATGGCATTTTTGTCCTGTCTCAAAGTATTGTATGGAAATGTTTCGAACTTCTGTACAAAGTTTCAATAAAAATAGAGGAAAAAAAAAGAAAAAAAAAGAAACCAAACCGACCAACCCACCAGAACAGAGATTTGTGGAGCTGTTTTGGAGTATTTTACTTTCAGTAAGCCCTGCGTCCCTGTAGGTAAAGACAGTTCCCGTTTTTCCTGGTTATTCCAAAGGCAAAGCCTTTTGGGTTCCTTAAAACTGCAAGGAGAACTTCAGGATCCCAAATCCTGAGAGTGTGGCCGCTGGTGTTGGGAGGTGGGACTGGGGTGGAGTGGGCTGGGCTCGGGGCACAAAACAGGAGTGAACCCTGCTTTAGCTGAGGCATCTGCTTGGAAATTGTGCAAAATTCCGGGGTTTTTTTGTTTGTTTTTATCTTTAACTGCCCTGTTCAGCTGCTGCTTCAGCAGTTCTTGAGTGGGACCGGCACCTTCTTACTGATTCCGGAGTTAAAACATCAGCACAGCCTGGATCTCCCCCTTCCTTCTCCTCATCCCTGACCCCCATAAGGACATGGCGAACTTGGGAATCATGGTGGGAATTAGGATTTCCTTGTCCAGTGTTGGTGGTTCAGCAAGGAGAGGGGCAGGCCTGGTGTTAAACTGGGGACTCCTGTTCTTTTGGAGATGGGATGTTGGCAAGGCCGCTAAACCCAAAGTTTCAGCTGCAGAGAAAATGAATTAATCAAGATTATTCCTTTATTCTCTTTTTTTTGCTGCTGTGTTGTAAAAAAAAAAATGGAAGTTTTGCTGTTGTTTGGTTCAAGGGGTGGATAAGAAACGTTTTTGGAGAGGAAGCTTTGGATTTGAGATGAAAAATAAGCATTTTCCCGCCTGCAAACTGGGTTTGGATTTGTGATTTCCAAGAGGGAGCGTTTTCATGAGTTAACTATTAATTAACTGGTTCCCTAATTAGTTTATTAGGTGTGTATTCAGTGAGCAGCTTTCCAGGTCAGTGATTCTCAGGGAGGTTCAGGCAGCCTCTTTGTCACCAGCTGGTTCTGTTTGTGTTGGCCGAGGCTCACTGCCCAATTTCCTGCTCTTTGGGACTGAAGGTTTCTCTGGGCTTGGGGGCCTGGCCCAGGTGGGTTCTGGGCAGGTTCACTCAATGCTGCAGCAACATTGATTTGTGTGGAAAATCCCACGGAGACGGTGGCAATGAGGCCTTTTCCCCGCAGGGAATTCCCCTCCTGGGATGTGGCTGTCCCAGTTTCCCTGGGGATGTTCTGGTGCTGGGAAAGGGAACAAGGCAGGGGGTTTCACCTCTGGGCCTTCTCCCTTCACTTTAATCAGGTTGTACTCAAGGATTTGCTTTTTGGGCGTTTTGGGTTTTATTTTCGAGGTGTTGGTGGAGTGATAGAAGATAATTCAGCTTTATGATGTTTATAACCCTTTGTCAGCAGTGGCTTTTAATATTTACCTGAACCCTGTTTGTGAGGTAGCTTTGTGTATGCCAGGATTTATCTGGCAGAATTTGAGCAAGGAATTGGCAAAGTTCCCTCTTGACTTGGTGAAAACATTGTGACTTCCACCTTAAACCACCTTCTGCTCCAGAGCCAAGGATGGCTGCGTTCTGCAGAAGTGGGAAGATGTAAAAATTGTGGTTGCGGTCCTCGAAATGTGCTGTGGAAAGTTTTTTACTCACCATGTTCAGCTTTGTCTTTGTCCTGACTCGTCCTTGGGCAGCAGTGAGGATGTGCAGGATGGGTGTGAGAGCTGCGTGTCCAGAGCCGGATCTGATCCGTGAAAATTCCTCTCATAGAAGGTGGAGATGGCTTAGACCAGTCTGGGTGGAGCAAGAGGCCCCTGGCACCTGGCCTGGATGAGGAATTGTGTGTCCAGCAGGAGCAGGGCAGGGATTGTCCCTCTGTGCCGGGCACTGAGAGGCCCCTCGAGGGCTGTGCCCAGTTCTGGGCCCTGCAGGAGAGCCCTGGAGGGGCTGGAGCGTGTCCAGGGCAGGGAAGGGAGCTGGGAAGGGGCTGGAGCCCCAGGAGCGGCTGAGGGAGCTGGGAAAGGGGCTCAGGCTGGAGAAAAGGAGGCTCAGGGGGGACCTTGTGGCTCTGCACAAGTCCCTGACAGGAGGGGGCAGCCGGGGGGGTCGGGCTCTGCTCGCAGGGAACAGGGACAGGAGGAGAGGGAACGGCCTCAGGCTGGGCCAGGGGAGGCTCGGGTTGGACACCAGGAGCAATTTCCTCCTGGAAAGGGAGGTCAGGCCTTGGAAGGAGCTGCCCAGGGAGGTTTGGAGTGCCCATCCCTGGAGGTGTCCAAGGAGTGCCTGGACGTGGCACTCAGTGCTCTGGGCAGGGTGACAAGGTGGGCATCGGGCACAGCTTGGCCTCGCCGGGCTGGGAGGGCTTTTCCAGCCTCAGGGATCCTGGGATTCTTTAATTCTGGGAAATTGGCTGATTTGCCACTCCAGCTCTTACCAGAGGTGGGACAAGGACCCCAGCTGACATGGGGACATCCCAGCCGCTGTGGTGTCCTGCTCTGTCTGTAACGCTGGGGAAGGAGGAGGAAGAAGGGGGGATGTTCCCTCTATGTCTTCTTTGTTTGAATGTAATTATTTTTCCTTTCCACTCTTAATTATTTAAGCTTAATGAATTTACAAAGTAAACTTGATGAAATGTATTCACATCAGAAAGTCATGGCAGGAACACAACTTGGAGTTCCTGGGGAGCTCTTTCTCAGCAAGTTTTTGATCAGCAGAATTTTGCAGAGTTACACTGAAGCCCTTATTAGAATTTATTGTGGTTGGAAGAAGAGTGAGAGTTTCTGGAGTTTTAAGGAAGGTGTTTAATTAATTCTGAGGTTTAATTGATTCTGAATTGGTTCTGCCTGGAAGGTTGAGGACTCCCCATCCCTGGAAGTGTCCAAGGCCAGGGCTTGGAGCAACCTGGGAAAGTGGAATGTGTCCCTGGCATGGCTGGCATTGCTGGATGATCCTTAAAATTCCTTCCAAGCGAAACCCTTCTGTGAAGTTGTGGCCAGTTGTTACTTCAGCTGTTTCTAGTAATAAACCATTGAAATGACCCTAAATCATGGAGGATTTGGCTGCTGCTTATTTCAGATTTAAAAGACACCTTGTAGGGTTCTTTTTAGAAACTCTCAAGACTCTCAGCTCTCTAAAATGAATTAAATTCAGTGTTGGGACTGATGTTTTAATTTAGCTGTGGCTTGGTATTTATAGACTACTTGTAGTCCTTGGATTTTAGTTTAATTTCTTCTAAAATTTCCTTTGACCTTAAATACTGAGTTAAAAATTAAAAAGATCCATCACAGAATTTATATTCTTTGAAGAAGAAAGGTGGATTTTGGAACAGAAGAGTTCAGGCATCACTTTGAGTTTAAAAGTTGCTGCTTCCTCTGCATCCAGGTCCCTGGGCTTGGTATTCACGTCTGGATCATTGGCTTACACACCAATTAATTGCTAATTAAAGATCTGTTTTGAGGACGGGGTGTTAATTTTAATTCAGAGGTAATTTTGATCACTTCCCCCCAAGTTATTTTTGGTGACGTGCCTGCTGTAACTTTCTATTTGCCAAATCCATTTCTGGAATAGTCTCTCCTGCTTTTGTGTTCACTCAGTGTGGGATGGGAACATGGAAAGGTTCTCATGGTCAGGAGCACCTGGGCTTTCCCATTTGTCCCTTACTCTGTCTTGGGAAAATGGTTCTGTTGTAGTTACAGGCACCTCTGTCCCTGCATCCAGCTGTCCCTAAACTGATCCAGGAGTGGGGCTCCAACACAAGAAGGGTGTGGGAATGTTGGAATGAGTCCAGAGGACCCTGGAGCCAGGCTGGGAGAGCTGGGGGGGTTCAGCTGGAGGAGAGAAGGCTCCAGGGAGAGCTCAGAGCCCCTTGCAGGGCCTAAAGGGGCTCCAGGAGAGCTGGAGAGGGACTGGGGACAAGGCATGGAGGGACAGGACCCAGGGAATGGCTTCCCACTGCCAGAGGGCAGGGCTGGATGGGATCTTGGGCAGGAATTGTTCCCTGGGAGGGTGGGCAGGCCCTGGCACAGGGCGCCCAGAGCAGCTGTGGCTGCCCCTGGGTCCCTGGCAGTGCCCAAGGCCAGGTTGGACACTGGGGCTTGGAGCAGCCTGGGACAGTGGAAGGTGTCCCTGCCCGTGGCAGGGGTGGGATGAGATGAGCTTTAAGGTCCTTCCAACCCAAACCTCCGAACCCCTGAACTTCCAGGCAGGTGTTGAGAATCCTCCCATTTCCACTGCTCAGTTTCCAGCCAGCCTGGTCCAGCACAGCCCATTTTTTCCCAGGGGGTCAGCAAAGCTTCCACATCTTCTGTTTCCTTGGAATGCTGCATTTATCTGGATTTTGATCTTTCCTGACTGCCCTGAGTGGTTGTACCTGACCTGGGGCTGCTGCTCTACTGTTTTACAGTAATTGCAGAGCTTTTAATCATTTTCACTAATAATTTCTGATGTTTTATTAAGCAGTAAATGACAGCAAGGAATTGGTTTTCCCCCTTAGTTTTGCTGCTTGGAACTTCAGCTTCCTTCTAAACATGGATTTTGCCTTCTTTGATTTCCACCTCAGTAAATAATCCCAGACCAACCTTTTGTAACTGCTGAGCAACCAAAAAAAGACATAATTTTATCCTGCTGTTACTACATTGAAGGGATAATCAAGTAATTGGGATGGAGTTATTCCTGTTTATAATTTGCGATGTGCCCACTGACTTTAAATGTTTCCTGTTGGACTCAGCAAGTGGCCAGAAGAACTTGACAACTCTCCTAGCCCTAAAACTATTGAGGATTTGGTGTTTGCTTCCTTTTCTCTCTCCAAAGACTCTTCTTGGAGGAGTTTTTGGTGGTTGGCAAAGCTTTTTTTTGTAGCCAGTGCTGGATTTTCTATCCCTTGGACTTTTCTTGGGGAAATGAGATGGAAAAAGAAGCGGTGGAGCCGAGTCCTTTCACGTGGCTCTGGTTCCAGGTGGGTGGCTCTTCGTTTTTTAGGAGGCATCAGCATTCCAAAGGCTTTATTTCCACATTTGGTTTGTCTCCAAGCTGTTCTTTGAGCTTCATGGCTCACACTCATGCCTGAAGACTCTTTGCCACCAGAGTATTCCCGTTTTTTCCCAGTTCCCGTGTCTTTATGCACTTCCTGGTTGCCGGGTGAGTCCTGTAGGACTGATAAAATCCATGGAAGCATCTGTATTCCCTCTGATACACCACATTCCCTCAGGACAAGGTGGTTGGTGCTGTTTTGATGGTTCTTCTGGGACATTTGTGGCTTTAATACTGGAAGAATGGATGGGGCACCCCAGATGTGCATGGAAGAGTTTCCTGCTCTTGGGTGGGATTGGGCTGAGCTGACAGATCGGTGAGAAGAGAGAGAGAAGCCAGAATCACAGAATTGTTGAGGTTGGAGAAGACCTTTAAGATGATCCAGTCCAACCATGGACCAGCAGCAGGGTGTGCTCACCTTTAATCCACGTCCTCAGGGGCCACAGCCCCACATTTCTGGGACACCTCCAGGGATGGGGACTCCAAACCTCCCTGGGCAGCTCTTTCCAAGGCCTGACCTCCCTTTCCAGGAGGAAATTGCTCCTGGTGTCCAACCCGAGCCTCCTCTGGTGCAATTTGAGGCCATTTCCTCTCCTCCTTTCCCTTGGGACACGGCAGCAGAGCCCGACCCCCCCGGCTGCCCCCTCCTGTCAGGGAGTTGTGCAGAGCCCCAAGGCCCCCCCTGAGCCTCCTTTTCTCCAGCCTGAGCCCCTTTCCCAGCTCCCTCAGCTACTCCTGGGGCTCCAGCCCCTTCCCAGCTCCGTTCCCTGCCCTGGACACGCTCCAGCCCCTCCAGGGCTCTCTTGCCATGGGGGCACAGAACTGGACACAGGGTTCAAGGTGGGGCCAACCAGAGGTGGGGACAAAGTGCTCAGGGTGTGGCCCTCACCTGTGACACCTGGTGTGACACCTGGGGCTGCGTTTGACTTGGAATTGTGGAGTTAACAGGTTTCTTCTGGGCAGCTCTGAATTTAGACTAGGGGATAGAGGAGGGGGGAATTTGCATCTGTAGACAAAAGTCCTTTGGTTCCTTCTGCCAGGGGCCCTCAGCCCTGGGTGTCCCTGGCTGCAGGGAGGGCTCCGAGCAGGGCCCGGGCTCTGCTCCGGGGCCCAGCAGTGGCACCAGAGGGACGGGCAGGGGCTGAGCCCGGCAATTCCCCTGCACAGGAGGCACAACTTCTGCCCTGGGCAGGGGCTGAGCCCGGCAGTTCCCCTGCACAGGAGGCACAACTTCTGCCCTGGGCAGGGGCTGAGCCCGGCAATTCCCCTGCACAGGAGGCACAACTTCTGCCCTGGGCAGTGCCCAGCCCTGAACAGAGCCCAGAGAGGGGCTGGAGTCTCCTCCCTGGGGATATTCCAGAGCCCTCTGGACACGCTCCTGTGCCCTGTGCTCTGTGCTGACCCAGAGGTGGCACCAGGTGACCGCTGTGGGCCCTCCCAGCCTGACCCATCCCAGGATTCTGGACCCTTGTAGAACAAGGTGACAACTTGTGACCAACTGATGTGGCCCAAGGTCACAGCCAAAGTTCACTGAGGGTGAAAGCAGCTGGGAATGGCTCTGGTTTGACCGTGGGGGCAGGAGGGGTGTCCAGAGCTGGAATTACAAACCAGGCCCTTCGTGCTCTTGCGAGCTCTTCCTTGTCCCCTCTGGAGCAGCAGCTCCCATTGTGTCCTCTTCCCTCCCCACGTCTGTGGGACTGGAATTAGAGCTGGGCTGTGGGACTGGAATTAGAGCTGGGCTGTGGGACTGGAATTAGTGCTGGCTGTTCAGGAAAAAATGTTGTGGCTCCCGGGTTGGGAGCCAGGCAGGCCCATTTCCTCTGTCCCCAAGTGGGCTGGCTCTGAGGCAAACCAAGGAACCTGTGTCTGTGGATCTCTTGGTTAGCAGAGTTCAGCCTATTTTTAGTTTGGGTGATGTCTTTAGGCAAGCCAGGACAAACCATGGCATTTTTGGGAGAAGGAGAATGAGACGGATTACAGTGACAAGCTTCCCAACCCAACAATTAGTTGATGTTTTTCAGAGTATGGCCACAAGTGGGGAAGGTTGCAAATTTTACAATCCTGAATGTAGAAATCTGTGGCTTTCTTTTCTTGTTCTTTCTCTCTGGTTTTGTTTTTAAATACACGGGCCTCGAATCTTTGGCTTCGTTGTGTTTAGAAACTGCACCTCACGTTGGCCTTGCAGCCACTCAGGGAATGTGCTGAGTAGAAAAGAGACAAAAAGCTTCTGTGTCATTTGGGGGGGTGAGGCACGGAGGACAGGGAGTTTACCCAACAATATTTCATTTAATTTAATTTCAATCTGCATGGATGTTAAGAAGGGTTTGTGAGGGGGGACCTCACTGCTCTCCACAACTCCCTGAAATGAGGCTGTGGAATGGGCACGGCCCCGAGGCTGCCAGAGCTCCAGGAGCCTTTGGACACTGCACCCAGGGACAGGCTGGGATTGTTGGGGTGTCTGTGCTGAGCTTCCAGCTGAGCTCCTGAAGAAGGTGCAGGTCTTCAGCAAAGGGATTTATTGCAGAAATAACTTTGGTTATTGAGAGATCAGTGGGGAGCCACATTCTGCTTCCTGCAGGGGGGTGGGGGCTGTTTCCTCATGGATGTCGGGAGAGCTGCGGGGACACCCAGGGGTTCCCTGGGGATCTGAGACCTGGTGACAGGGACAGCACCCGGGGAGCGGCTGGAGCTGGGCCAGGGCAGGCTCAGGCTGGAGAGCAGGGAAAGGTTCTTCCCCCAGAGGGTGCTGGGCACTGCCCAGGCTCCCCAGGGAATGGGCACGGCNTGTGGAGATATCAAGCCATGGATTTCTGCTTTCCCCACGCTGTTCACTTGAAATATTAATGAACAACAACGGTCCAAGGACTCCCAAAACTGTTGCCAATCCATCGTTTTCCTTTGCTAGGAATATTGACTTGTGCAAGGCTCAGACCAAGTGATTCCAGGTGAGTTCAATCCAGGAACTATTTCCTTTTTGCTGGGGCCTGACTTGGAAGTGGCAGGAAGTTTTGCTGAGGAATTGCCTGTTCCCAAAAACTCTCTCTCTTAATGCTTCCACTTTGTCTTCCTGGGTTGCAGCACCACCTCTGCAAGTGCTGAGCTGTGCGAGTGCAGGTGTCCCTTCTACCCCATAAAATAACCAGATTTCTATGGATTTCTCACTTTGCTTTCTTTCTTTTCAAGCCTGAGACAGCTGCCGCGCTCAAACGCACCGTCGAGGCTCTGATGGAGAGAGGAGCCATCGTGAGGAACCTGGAGAACCTGGGGGAAAAGTCTCTGCCTTACAAAATCTCCAAGCACAAGGAGCGCCACAAGAGAGGCGGGTACGTGGTGATGCCTTTTCCTTGAATCCTTTCAGCGCTGCTCCCAGAAAACGGACATCAGGAACAACCATTGGTCTTCCTTGTGGTTTTTGGAGGTGCAGGTGGGACCTGGGAGGTGTCAGTAAGGCGGTGTGGGGTTGTTGGGGTTTGTGTGTCCTGCTTGGAGTGTTTTGTGTGTTTTATTCTGAGTGGTGTCAGGTTTGTGTTGGCTTTCAGTCGTGATTTTGTAGCCCCAGGCCTGCAGGACTTGCCCCAACATAAACAATGTTATTATTTTTTTTAATAACTATTTTTAGGCTGTTTACTGATAAAAACTGAACTTTAATGTGCTGGTTGCTGGTTGCCAGGATGGGTTCTTTTGCTCCAGTGTTAATTATCAGGTGTAGATGCCCTGGAAGACTTAGTTGTGTTTCTGATACAGTTTTTGGCTCCTTCCAAAACCACCTTCCACTGTCCCAGGCTGCTCCAAGCCCCAGTGTCCAGCCTGGCCTTGGGCACTGCCAGGGATCCAGGGGCAGCCACAGCTGCTCTGGGCACCCTGTGCCAGGGCCTGCCCACCCTCCCAGGGAACAATTCCTGCCCAATATCCCATCCAGCCCTGCCCTCTGGCAGTGGGAAGCCATTCCCTGTGTCCTGTCCCTCCATGCCTTGTCCCCAGTCCCTCTCCAGCTCTCCTGGAGCCCCTTTAGGCCCTGCAAGGGGCTCTGAGCTCTCCCTGGAGCCTTCTCCTCTCCAGGTGAGCACCCCCAGCTCTCCCAGCCCCTCACTTAAGGATGTTTCAGGTAATCCTGTGTTTTATGGAAACACAACAAATGGGAATTACCACTGGGCCGCCCCACAGTGCAGAGGGAGGTGCTGTGGGTTCCATCCCCTGCCGGGGTGGTTTTGCTCCTCGAGGCCACCTCCGAAATGGCTGCTGCCTCTCCCAAGGCCTGGGAGGTGTTGCTAAGCAACCCCCACTGCTGGGGCTGCCTCATCCAAATAACAATTAACGAGCTCCTCCCGATCCTGCAGAGATGCCTCTGTGTGGAACAGGAGCTTGGCCAACCCCGCTCTTCCTTGGGGGACTCTGGGGAAGCTGAGGGGACTCCAGAGCTGCAAAGTCCTCCTTGGATCGTCTTCCTGGGCGTGACTTCTGGTTCCACTCCCTCTTCAGAGGTCCTTGTGGTGCTCCTGCAAGGTGGGAATGGTGAGAGCTGGCAGGGGAAGGAGAAGGGATGGGAGGAATCTCCACCATGCTCCTGTTCCATCAGCCTGGGGAAGAGAAACTTCAGGGAGACCTCAGAGCCCTTTCAAAACCTTTAGGAACCCTATAAAAAGGAAGAAAGGGGGACTTTCTCTAAGAATATGCAGTGACAGACAGGGGGAATGGGTTCCCACTGCCAGAGGGCAGGGTCAGATGGGATCTTGGGGAGGAATTCCTCCTTGTGGAGGTAACGAGGCCCAGGCACAGATCCCCTGGAGAAATGGCTTCTCTTCATCTCTGCTCCATGGTTCTGGAGATCCTATTTCCTCTCTTCTCTTTGCCTGTTGAGGAACCCAAAATCTGGCCTGCAGAAGTGCTGCCACCCAAACCAAAAGCTGTCATCCAAACTCTCCACTTCAAGCACCCAAAATCAGTGGAACTTCATCCCTCTGCCTTAGCTCCCCACTGGTACAAGGGGAGTAACACCAGCTCCTTGTTCTGCCCTTGGAAAAGGCTTTAATGTTTATAAAATGCTTCTGCTCCAACAGCAGGATGAGGTAATCACTAATTCTGTCTCGAGACAAGAATTTCTCAGCTCCCAGGGGCATGCAACAGGATTTCATCCTACATTGCAAAACGGGCAGGGTCAAGGCGTGTTTTGAAAAAAAAAAACATGGAGCAGGAGAGCAAAACAGGCACGGGCACAATGGCAGTGCCTGAAAGGAGTCATGGAATGGGTTGGGCTGGAAGGGACCTCAAAATCATCCAAGGGGCCGGGACACCTTCCACTGTCCCAGGCTGCNGCCTTTCCTCCCAGCAGAGCTGCTCCATCCCTCTGCTCATCCTGGTGCCTCCTCTGGCCTCTCTCCAGCAGCTCCACGTCCTCCCTGTGCTGGGCCCCGGGGCTGGGGCAGCTCTGCAGGTGGGGTCTCACCTGAGCGGGGCACATGGGCACAATCCCAATCCCTTTCACAATTCCCACTCTGGGGGCTCAGCCCAGGGCATGGGGGGCTCTGGACTGGGACAGATCCAGCTCTTATCCCCCAAATCCTTCTCCCAGGAATCTGTCACCAAACCCCTGCTGTGTGCAGGGCCCTCAGAGCAGGTGTATGTTGTGTGCTGAGTAGAGCAAGGTTTTAGTAACAAATCATTGCAGCCTTCGAGCAGGAAACCATCAGATTAAAGCCTCCTCCTCTGCTCCTCCTCGCCCTCCCAGGTCAGGTGTCCCCAAATATTCCTCAGTCCCTCTCCCTGCCCTGCCCTGTCCTTGGATGTGACAGGAACCTCCCCCAGATTTCCTGGTTTGTTCAAAGGGAGAAGGGATTCAGAGAGGTACTACAGGAAACGGTTTGTGTGCATTTCTTTGGGATCTCAGATTCCAGAGCCACGGGATCCTACAGGGGGAAGCAGCTGGCAGTGTCAGTACCTGGGAATTCCAGAGGATTGTATTGCTGGAGATTTTCCTGGGGAATTTGCAGCTCCGTGGGCAGGCGGGGTGGATCCCTGGTGGACCATCCAGTATTTTATAGTGGCGAATAAAACATTCAGGACATCAAAATTATCCATCGATAGGAAGTGGAAAGTCAGTTCTTGATCCACCTTATAAAATCAGCCAGTTCTACTTTACAGCAGCTGTAAAAAATAATCTTTTTTTTTTTTTCAATAGGACGAAGTGAAAAAGAAAATAAACAACTTTTCCAGGTACCTCCCTAAGCTCCTGCACTTACCCTGAAATCCTGGAATCTTTTCTCCCTCATAGCCAATTTCTAATTCTCCTCTGTCCCTTTTTGAGCAGGTTGGTGTGGAGTGGGACATGGGCTAACCCAGAATATTTCACTTTTCCTTAGTCTGGGCTTGTTCTGAATTAATTTAAGAGGCTTCTGTGAGAATTCAGACGAGTGTCTTGGGAGAGAGTCTTGAATCTCCTCAAGCTTTTAATTTTTTGCTCATTTGGAGTTTTAATATTTTTTAAATTTATTTTTTTAAATTTTTCTGACTCTTAGAGCTTTAACTAATTTATTTTCCTACAGCATGTGGATAGCTGGATTTGGGATGGACACTCAATCCATTATTTCCTTGGACCTCCTGGCTGGTGAATTAGATGAAAATTAATGAAATGGGGCTTGGACTAACCCCGGGCTGGTGGAAAGTTCCCTGCCCATGGAATGATCTTTAACTTCCCCCCCAACCCAAACCATTCCATGATTTTCAGGGCAAAGCTTGTGCAGGTGTTGGTGGAGATTTTAGAGATGAGGAAAGAGCTAAACTGGAAAACACCAATTCATAAATCACCAGGAGGGATGTCCTTAAAAAAGGGCTTTTTTCCCTGAGTTCTGCAGTGCTCCAGCATCTTCTGGGATACAGTGGATACAGAGGATAAAGTGCATTACAGGTGCCTTATAAACTTAGCAATATCCAAGAGACTTCTCAGAGAAAGGGAATTTTCTGGTGATTGCTGTGTAAAACAGATTTTTCCAAGCCTGCCATGGGGGATTGCAGCCCTCAGCTGCCACTGAAGCCCTCAGCTTCACTCTCCTGAAGACCTCACACCCTACAAACAATGGGATTATTCCTTCTCAGGAAATTCTGGTCACGGGGGGTGGTGTTAAAATTTAGGTTTTTCTCTTAAATGCATCTCTTTGGGCATCCTTCTCCTTTTGTTTTAGTTTTTTTTGAAGACCTAATATTGACAGTTTTGCCTTTAGGTCATTATGGAAACAGAGTTTTGGGGATTGTGTGGATACATCTATAGAATCAAACTTTTCAATCCCTGATTTACTGGTCCTTAAACTGAATTAGCCACTCATTCACATTTATTTTATTCATAGTAGAACATGAATATTTTGGGTTTTCAAGTATTTCAGAGCACGATTTGAGCAGCAAAATTGTAACAGTTCACCTCGCGGGTGAATAAAATGTGACAAGGACCAGGCTCCAGGTGTGGAAATTTAGGTGAGACTTTGAGCCTGACTTGCCCATGGCCCTGGCTATGAAAAACCAGGGGAAGAATGTATTTAAAGAAAGATTCCCAACCTTCCTCTCCTGCTGGGCAACAGATTTGTGCCAAATATTTATTTCACTCGCCACTGCTTGTTATTAATGAGCTGCATTTAAATTGCCTTTGAGGTGCTTTGTGTTGTTTTGGTCCCAGAGGTGTTTCTGTCTGGCACCAACAAAACCAAACTGATTTAAATAAGGTGTGTGCCAGCCTTTGAATCGAAGGAATGTTCAACTCTGGCTTTGTTTGCTGTTTGGGATGCTCCAGAACCACTGAATCCCTCTCCAATCCCTCTCCAGGCTGGGGCTGGCTGAGGACAGCAGAGCAGATTTGGTCAGGGCTGAGCTGGAGCAGATTCCAACCGGTTGTAAGGTGATAGTAGCACACTGGGGGTTTGCACTTTGTGGTTCCCTGTTTGCTTTGGCCCTGCCTCAGTCCCCCCCTTGTGCCTCTCGCTGGCTCGGGGCCGTGCTGAGGGGCTGCTTTGGGGGCCAGGCGTGGTGTGGGGCAGATTTTCACTGCACGGGAGATGATCCAAAGGCAGCTCCAAAACAGAGGTGGAAAAAAAGGAAAAACAAAATAGGATTCACACGTTCCTTTGGGAAGGTAATGGCTGCAAGGATTTGCAGATCAGGAATCTGTGAAACTGCAGGAGCTGAGACGGGGGATTGGAGGAGAGGGAAGCCTCCAGGTGGAACTTGGAATGCTGAGGGTTGGAATTTGAGAGTTTCTAGTGGTTTTTAGCCCCCCTTCAGTCTTGTTTCCATTGTTATTTTTGGTCTCTGGAGCAAAGGTGATGGAGCTCAGCCTGCTCAGGGTTTGGGAATTGTTGGAGCGCCGGGGCCTTTGCTTCTCCTTGGTTTTGGGATGGGTGGGATACCCCCTGTTAAATCTGCCTGTAATACAGGAATGGTTTACACTTTCCTCCCCACATTTTTATCATTTCATTCACTTTATTTTATTGATTTGCATATTTATTTCTATGGAAGTGTCCAAGGCCAGGTTGGACAGGGCTCGGAGCACCCTGGGATAATGGAAGGTGTCTCTGCCCATGGCAGGGGGTGGAATGAAATGAGCTTCAAGTTCCCTTCTAACCCAAACCATTCCATGATTTATGAGTTCTCCAGTGAAACTCTGATTATTCATAACAGTTTCCATGTTCTATTTGCCAGTTTTTCATTGCCTTGTTGTTTCCTTTTTCCCCTTTTCAAATTTGATTTTGAAAAGATGGCAATTTTCTTTTGTTATTTGCTTGCTTTGCCTCTTCATCTTTTTGTTTTGCTCTTCACTCCCAGTTGTCTCCTCAGCCCCCGTGTTCTCCAAAATAGCAAACTCAGGGCTTGCTTTTGTTCTTGCTGAGCTGCATTTTGGGAGTTCATCAGGAATTATCATCCAGGAACTGCATTTTGGGGAGTTTGTCAGGAATTATCATTCAGGAACTGCATTTTGGGAGTTCATCAGGGATTATCATCCAGGAATTGCATTTGGGGAGTTTGTCAGGAATTATCGTCCAGGAACTGCATTTTGGGGAGTTTGTCAGGGATTATCATCCAGGAATTGCATTTGGGGAGTTTGTCAGGAATTATCATCCAGGAACTGCATTTGGGGAGTTTCTCTTCAGACGTGCCTAGAGGATTTTCTGTAGGAGGTGAATTCCAGGGTTCCTGAGGAACAAGGGGGTCAGGAGGCAGAAATTCCAGGTGGCTTTGCCAAAGCACCTGCCCAGGAAAGGCTCTTGTTTCCAGGCCCTAAACCAGCAGGAATGGATGGTTATTGAGAGGAATCATTCAATAACTGAGCATGGAACCAACCATGGAATGGGTTGGGTTGGAAGGGATCTTGAAGATCATTTAGTTCCAACCCTGCACCGTCCACTCTCGCAGGTTTCTCCAAGTGAGGAATCCACAAGCTCTCTGGGCACCCACTTCAAGGCATTTGACTCTTGTGGAAACAATTCCACGTAAATTTTGTTGCATGTTCAGGCTTTGCCTCTTCCCACAAAGCAGCCGAGCTTAGGAACTTGCACAATTCCTTCTTCAGCCTTCTGCTTGTGGGCTGGATGAAATTTTCCACGTGGCCAGGAGAGGTTGAAGTGCCCTGTGATCATCCCCGCCGCCTGGAAACAATTCGATTGCCTTGATTTATAAGACTGAAATAATGGTTACCTGTCAGAATTGTTCTCTGGAGCGTTTACAGGTTCGAACAGCCCTCTCCCCACCCTTCACTGAACAGAAGTCATTGCAGAGATAAAGGACTTTCTTCTCCAGACATGTTTGGCCTCGCTCAAGTCGAGCCTCTTGATGCTTTTCATGGCTCTTGAAGACCAAAGAGGGGAAAACAAAACCAGATGAAAGGAGCTGCAATTTTTCCTTTCTTAATCCCCCCAAAATAAATTTAAACTTAATGCCCAACCCAGGTTCTGGTTGCTGCTTGGATTTTAGAGCATCTTGAGCTGTTTGGGCAGAAAGGTGTCCTGGCCCTGCAGTGCACTTGGATGGGAACAAAAGCAGCTGGAATATTTGTGGATTTATGCACATTTGAAGTATTTTCTGCTCAATTGATTGTCTTCTTCCACTAGATGGGGCTTTCTTCATTGATGAGTTGAGCCATTAGTTTGCATGTACTCCCCATGTAAGAGTGGATGTGCCTCAAGGAGCAAAGCCCTGAAATGTTCGGGATGTTTTTTCCTCTCCACCTTACTTGTGGAAGTGCACGTTGGAATTTTGGTGCTTTTTAGAGGCCCTGAGCAAAGCTGGTGATGTGGAGGCACCAGAATCCACCAAATCCTGGTACAGGCTCCTTGATTGAGTGTGGTGGGCACTGGGCTTGGCGGGGTGGGAACCAGCCGCCATTTGGGGGGGTTGATTTTAAATTTAACCTTTTTTTTCTTAATTATTTTTAATTTTATTTAATTTTTTAATTTAATTGGTTTTTAGCACCATGCAGTGCTCCAGACTGGGGGCAGAGTGGCTGGAAAGGGGCCCAGTGGGAATGGCCCTGGGGGTGCTGGTGACAGCGGCTGGACACGAGCCCAGGGGTGCCCAGGTGGGCAAGAGGCCCCTGGCACCTGGCCTGGATCAGGAATTGTGTGTCCAGCAGGAGCAGGGCAGGGATTGTCCCTCTGTGCCGGGCACTGAGAGGCCCCTCGAGGGCTGTGCCCAGTTCTGGGTCCTGCAGGAGAGCCCTGGAGGGGCTGGAGCGTGTCCAGGGCAGGGAACGGAGCTGGGAAGGGGCTGGAGCCCCAGGAGC
Source organism: Rhagologus leucostigma (assembly GCA_013397725.1). Classification (NCBI taxonomy): domain Eukaryota; kingdom Metazoa; phylum Chordata; class Aves; order Passeriformes; genus Rhagologus; species Rhagologus leucostigma. The sequence continues at coordinate 231,945 of VZTD01005989.1, forward strand.
GGCTGAGGGAGCTGGGAAAGGGGCTCAGGCTGGAGAAAAGGAGGCTCAGGGGGGACCTTGTGGCTCTGCACAACTCCCTGACAGGAGGGGGCAGCCGGGGGGGTCGGGCTCTGCTCGCAGGGAACAGGGACAGGAGGAGAGGGAACGGCCTCAGGCTGGGCCAGGGGAGGCTCGGGTTGGACACCAGGAGCAATTTCCTCCTGGAAAGGAAGGTCAGGCCTTGGAAAGAGCTGCCCAGGGAGGTTTGGAGTCCCCATCCCTGGAGGTGTCCAAGGAGTGCCTGGACGTGGCACTCAGTGCTCTGGGCTGGGGACAACGTGGGCATCGGGCACAGCTTGGCCTCGCTGGGCTGGGAGGGCTTTTCCAGCCTCAGGGATTCCATGAAAACCTTTTTCCATGATTTAATTAGCTGAACAGCAGGTGCCTGTGGATGGGCTTTGGGGAAGGCCATTCCTGGGGTTGTGGATGTATCTCTCCCCAAGCTCTCTGTGGATCGTTCCCATCGTTGCTGTGGTACAGTTTGGTCACTAAAATCTGGATTTTGGGTTTGATCTGCTCCTTCCCAGATTTTCAAGGAACTTCCATTGCCATAGTTTTAAAAGCTAAAGGCAACTCTTGTCCTGGTCCTTCTGATAATCCTGAGCATGAACTTGCCCTGCTGAGGAGGGTTGGATTGAAAAGCAAAGCAAATTCCCCCATTTCCATGGTCCTAAAGATAAAATGAACATTCAGGTAGCAAAAAAATATTAATTTTTATGGAATTACCTTAAAGAGGACAACGTGGAGCTGCTCCAGCACCTGCTGTGGTTTCCTCCAGGTGATTTCTGCTCCTTTCACCTCTGCCTGTTCCTCAGGATGTTTTCTTTCCCTTGGATCTTCCACCTCCACACAGGGAGACATTTTGGGGCCAAAACCGTGGGACCCACACAGCCTCTTCCAAGCCCACCATATCTTCACTGTTCCCCTTGGCTCAGAGTTGTATTCCAGGAGGATTTCAAAGGGAATTTTCATCCCGGTTCCGTGAAGTCCTACCCTGGCCATCTGAAAGCAACAGATTTGAGCATCCTTAGGACTCAAGGTTCAAACAATTTCTGCCTTGAACGTGGTAAAATTGAGAAATGAAACCTGGCTCTTTTTTTTTTCCCCCTCTTTTTTTTTGATTTCCCTCATATGCAAAGGCACGTCATCTTTTATTTGAGACCATCTTACATTTTAATTTTTTTTGGAGTTAATGCATTGTTTTAATGTGTTCCAGTCTGCTCCCCTGCATTTAAATCATCCTTGTGTTTGCAGTCAAGCAGGAGGACAAAAATAACTGTGGGCTCATCGTGAATCAGTGGAATTTTCCTGCATTTCTCCCCTGGTGACTCCTAGAGAGCACAAATGCTTTTTGCATTTCTCTTTGCAAGAACGAGGTGGTTTCCCTGCTGCATTCCTGTATTTTTCCCTGCCTTTGTCCCGCTGGGATTTGGGGTTGTTTACTCCACAAACAGCAGCGTTGTGGGGTCATAGATCACTGCCTGCAATGAAGGTTTGAGGGCTTAAAAACCCCCGTGGCCTCGTGGCAGCTGATTTCAATGTGGAGATTTCAGGGGAAGGGGGTTCAGATCTCCTCAGGGATTTCATTGTCCATTGTGTTGCTCATTGTTTTCCCAGCCCTTCTTTCTTTCCTGAAGAAATCCGATTTTTTAAATTTTTTTTCTTTATGCCGGTTCTTTTTCCCTTCTCTCTCTCCCTCTCTCTCTTTTTGTTCCCTGTTGCTCGCGTTGGAGAGAGGTGGTTGTTTTCGAAACCCCACATTGTTCCCAGTTCCCGTGTGCTCTGATAAAATACCTTTCCTGCGAGGAGTCAGAAAGATCTGCTGGAACAGCTCATCCTCCCTTCCCCCCCTTCTCCTTGGCTTATCAACAGTGCGTCAGTGGAAATTTCCACCCTTTGCTAATGGCAGAGAAAGCACAAAGTTGCAAAGCAGCCTTTGGAGGGAAGGGAGGAAAAAAAAAACCCAAAAGCCAGCCCCTCTCGCCCGTTTGAGGCGCACAATGAAAAGCAGCAGATGAGAGGCAGAAATGGAATTAAATCCTGGAGGGAAGAGCGGGGATGGCGATGGGATCGGTGCGAAGGGAAGGGGGCAGGAATCGCCAGCTGGAATTCCTCTCCCCCGCCCTCCTTCCTGGTAGGTGAGAGGATCGGGAAGGCTGCTTCCCAAGGAGAGGAGTTCAAGTGTCATCTGCTAAATTCGCAGTGGGTTTAATGGCTTTACCAGAAAATCCCACGTTCCCGGGTTTGAGGGAGCTGCATCCTTCAGATCCTGCTGGGCTGCGCTTCCAACAAATTGTCCAGGCTGAGAAATGGTTCCTGTCCCTGAACTCCCAACCAGGTGGCACCTCGGCGCTCTGGAGCCCACAGAGCAGCGGGCAGCCGAGGCTCCCAAAAGCCAAATGTTGTTCCTGTGAGGATTTGCGAGGAGGAACGAGCCCACCAGAGCTCCTCCAAATCCCTGGGACAAGCGATTCCCGTGGCACAGCACCCCGGAATGCAGAGCTGGCATGGGCTGGCACTGCTCCCTCAGCTTCAGGGACACCCAGGCACAGCCCATTCCAGCTGGGCACCTCTCCTTCCCTCAGGGTGGGCTGCAGGGAGGGGATTTTACCTTCCTGCCCCTCCCAGAAAGAATTGTGGAGTTCCTGGAAAGGATTTGGGGATGAGTCGTGGCTGTTACGTGGATGCTGGTGTGACATCGTGGTGGTGGCTGAGGAAAAGTGTTGTTCCCGTGTTTTCCAGGGGTGGATTCCGCAATCCAGCAGCGCTGCCTGAGTCATTCCTGGCCCCACGGGGCTCTTGGGGTGCAATATTTGGGATGTGACGCAAAAAAGTGAACCCAGTGCAGCCTGAAGGACACAAGCGGGGCTTGTTCAGGGCCCCACCTCCTGTATTTCCTGTTCAGATTCCCCGTTCCCTTCCGGTCTTTGGGACTTTCCCTCCAGGATCACCTTTGGGAACACGGGATGCTCCTGCTGTAGTTGATTTAGGAAGGATCCAAACTTCCCGCAGAGCAAAGTCCTCTCTGTTCAGGGCAGCTTTGAAACGAACCTGGGATGTTGGATCCTGCTTGGATAACCTTCATTTAAGGGATAGCACTTGTGGGTAGTGTGGTGCTCCATGGGGAGGTGGGCTTGGGGATTTGTGGGATTCTGGAACGGTTCGGGTTGGAAGGGAACCTCAAAGCCCATCCAGTGCCACCCCTGCCACGGGCAGGGACACCTCCCACTGTCCCAGGCTGCTCCAAGCCCCAGTGTCCAGCCTGGCCTTGGGCACTGCCAGGGATCCAGGGGCAGCCACAGCTGCTCTGGGCACCCTGTGCCAGGGCCTGCCCACCCTCCCAGGGAACAATTCCTGCCCAAAATCCCTGGCCATCCCTTCTCCTGTGAAATCTTGTGAATGAACCAGCACTGCTAATAAAACTGGAACCAGAACTTTTTAATCACTTTGGTTTATAGAGACAATTTGCAAAGGCTGGAGGGACAGGACACAGGGAATGGCTTCCCACTGCCAGAGGGCAGGGCGGGATGGGATATTGGGAAGGAATTGACCCACAGGGTGTTGTGTCCCCTGGCTGGAACAGGGCAGTGAAGTGCAGGACCTCCCTTTGCTCCCTCAGGTGTGCTGGAGCTGGAAAAACCTCCTGGAAAACTCCGGCTGAGCTCCTGAAGAAGGTGCAGGTCTTCAGCAAAGGGATTTATTGCAGAAATAACTTTGGTTATTGAGAGATCAGTGGGGAGCCACATTCTGCTTCCTGCAGGGGGGTGGGGGCTGTTTCCTCATGGATGTCGGGAGAGCTGCGGGGACACCCAGGGGTTCCCTGGGGATCTGAGACCTGGTGACAGGGACAGCACCCGGGGAGCGGCTGGAGCTGGGCCAGGGCAGGCTCAGGCTGAGATCAGGGAAAGGTTCTTCCCCCAGAGGGTGCTGGGCACTGCCCAGGCTCCCCAGGGAATGGGCACGGCCCCGAGGCTGCCAGAGCTCCAGGAGCGTTTGGGCACCGCTGCCAGGGATGCCCAGGCTGGGATTGTTGGGGGGTCTGTGCAGGGCCAGGGGTGGGACTGGATGATCCCTGTGGGTCCTTTCCCACTCAGGATATTCCAGGATTCAGTCCCACCAAGGTCAGCACTGCTGGGTGCTCATCAAGCCCCAGCAGATTGGAGATTTAAGCCATGTTCACATCCAAGACGTGATTTGGGATAAATCCATCTCTTTGCTTTTTTATTTTTTACATTCCCATTCAGCTCCGAGGCAGAGCTTTGCAGGAAGGAATCTCTGTGTGTGTGTGAATGGGCTTGGAGATGTTTCCCACTGGCATCTGTTGCACAAAAACACATCAGGAATTCGAGGAAGGAGCTGCTCCCGCCACCTTACCTTGTCTTAAAAATTGTTCAAGCCAAGATGTGGGAATGAATGGATGAGGAACAAGGGAAGTCTTGAATCTTTTTGGGTCTGCAGTGCTGGACAGAGCTCCGGGAGTGTTGGGACAGCATTCCCAGGGATGGGGTGGGATTGCTGGGGGGTCTGTGCAGGGCTTGGAGCTGCTCTGGATGATCCTGTGGGTCCCTTCCAGCTCAGGATATTCCATGATTCCAACAGAATTGACCTTTTCATCATTGAAATCAAGCTAATATCGAGCCTTTATTTCAAACAATCCAGGCACCGAAACGCAAGAAAAAACTTAACAACTCTCATTTAAAAATCCCACAGGCGCAGAAAAAAACTGAGGAATTCTTTGTCTTTTTTCAGCCCCGGAAGAGTTCCTTGGACTGCAGCTGTTCCAGCCCAGGAACTTGGGTTTATTTTGTGTCTTTCTCCTTGCAGGTATTTTTTGATAGACTTGGAGGCTCCACCTTCCATCGTGTCCCCCATGATGGATCATTTGGGGCGGGACATCGATGTCATCAGAAGGGCTTTCGTCAAACACCCCGTGGCCAAGGCAGAAGGATGCAGTGGCATCATCCCAGCCAGCCCTGAAGAGAAACTCACTGCCAGGAAAAACTGAAAACCCCGAATGTTCGAAACCTTTTTTAACCCATTTTTTATCGCTGCTGTGGGAAAGAATTGTGATAACTCCCGGCCATCCAAGAATCCGGCCGTGGGATGTGTGTGGTCTATCCCAGAATCCTCATTGTTGTAACAGCTGAGGTTTCTTTTTGTCTGAAATAATTGGGATCGTTTTAATCTGGGTGCTTATCTTGCTATTTGACAACTCTGCAAATTGATTTGCTTTTCTCTCGGAGCGTTACGTTGATAATGAAGATTTCTCCAGCAGCAGGATGCTATAAATAGCAGTTTTTCCAGAGATTACTCCAGAATATGGATATTTACAGAAGAATTAAGAAGTCTGCAGTGTAAATATAGAAATCTAGGATGGGATTTGGTGGGGGCTTGTTTTGGGGGGAAAAAAGGCAATAAAAGTGTGGTTAAAAATCAAAACTGACTCTTTTTTTGTTTTTAAAGTATGAAAAAAAAATAACTTTCACTGCCAAGAGCCACCTCATGGTCCTCAAGGTAAGTAATGTTCAAAGCACAGGTAAAAAATCCTCTTTAGGTGAGGCCAGAAAATTCCAGGTGGGAATTAGAGACTCCCCAAGCTTTTGCAGGAGCAGGAGAATCAAAGATGCTTTGTTTTGCCATCAAGGGGACATTCCAGACTGGGAAAAACATTGGGAATGAAGTGTTCGTGTGTCTTTTTTGTCTTTCTTTTGCTCAAAGCAGGAGGAAAATCTGTGATATTATTGTTATATACAAAGACCTCCTGCTCTCTGATGGAAATCCAGCAGTTGGATCATTCCGGAGGGAGTTTCGTGCTCCTTTTTTCCCTTGAGTGTGGAATTTTGGGGAGGAAAAAAACCAGTTCTTCTGGATTTCTTCTCTCTTTTTTTAAATGCATCAGAAAAAAAGAATAATTTTCTTTCTCTACATCTTTCTTTAAGAGTTAGGAATGTCTGGATTTGTGGGGTTTTGTTTGTTTGGGGGTATTTTTGTGGTCGTTTGTTGGGGGTTTTTTTTAATATAAATTTGATTTTCTTTTCTCTTTTAAGCCTCTTTTTTCCTGGAAAAATCCTTGGAAAATAGAGGGAATACACTGCACACTCCCTGAAGCTGAATCTGTATTAGAAGTGCTTTTATTGTCATAGCTGCTGCCTGCTCCAGGCAGAGCTTCCCTTATCCATGATTTTTCCTTGTGGGACAGACCTTCCTCCCACCCAGAGATGAGCTCAGCCGGGAGGAGCCGTGGATTTGGGAATCTGTGCCCCAGGTTTGGCTCCCTGAGCTGCCCTTGCTGCTGAAAATTCACATTTTTGGTGTAGAAAGTGCCGGCTGCAAGAATGTGTCTTACTCAAAGTTTTCTCCAAACGTTTTCTTAACTAGAACGTGGACAGAAAGCCTGGGGTTTAAAGGGATTTTGCCTCCACCTTGGAATTTGGGCCCTGGATTTGGATTGAGTAGGAAAGAGAATATCTCAGCTTCCAACTCCACTACATGAAGCTCAGTAGAGACTGTAAATGTATAAATGCTGGTTGTCTTTTTTCAGTTCCCTTGGTGTAGTTTTACATTTTGCGTTTAATTTGTCCCAATTTCAAGGTTGATCCCAGGATCCCTGAGGCTGGAAAAGCCCTCCCAGCCCATCAAGGCCAAGCTGTGCCCGATGCCCACCTTGTCACCAGCCCAGAGCACTGAGTGCCACGTCCAGGCACTCCTTGGACACCTCCAGGGATGGGCACTCCAAACCTCCCTGGGCAGCTCTTTCCAAGGCCTGACCTCCCTTTCCAGGAGGAAATTGCTCCTGGTGTCCAACCCGAGCCTCCCCTGGCCCAGCCTGAGGCCGTTCCCTCTCCTCCTGTCCCTGTTCCCTGCGAGCAGAGCCCGACCCCCCCGGCTGCCCCCTCCTGTCAGGGAGTTGTGCAGAGCCACAAGGTCCCCCCTGAGCCTCCTTTTCTCCAGCCTGAGCCCCTTTCCCAGCTCCCTCAGCCGCTCCTGGGGCTCCAGCCCCTTCCCAGCTCCCTTCCCTGCCCTGGACACGCTCCAGCCCCTCCAGGGCTCTCCTGCAGGACCCAGAACTGGGCACAGCCCTCGAGGGGCCTCTCAGTGCCCGGCACAGAGGGACAATCCCTGCCCTGCTCCTGCTGGACACACAATTCCTGATCCAGGCCAGGTGCCAGGGGCCTCTTGCCCACCTGGGCACCCCTGGGCTCGTGTCCAGCCGCTGTCACCAGCACCCCCAGGGCCATTCCCACTGGGCCCCTTTCCAGCCACTCTGCCCCCAGTCTGGAGCACTGCATGGTGCTAAAAACCAATTAAATTAAAAAATTAAATAAAATCAAAAATAATTAAGAAAAAAAAGGTTAAATTTAAAATCAACCCCCCCAAATGGCGGCTGGTTCCCACCCCGCCAAGCCCAGTGCCCACCACACTCAATCAAGGAGCCTGTACCAGGATTTGGTGGATTCTGGTGCCTCCACATCACCAGCTTTGCTCAGGGCCTCTAAAAAGCGTTCAGCAGGAAAATCCTGGATGCTTTTACGGGACACGTGCCATGATTTGGTGTGAATTAGGACCGTTCACATCCCTCTTTTCTGAGGGATCCATTTTTACTCCATCCCAAGTTCGGGGGATGGCAGGAGCCGGAGTGGAGCGTGGCTGTCCCAGCTCTGGAGCTGCCTCAGCACCTGGATTCATTTAGAAACCTCTCCACAGCTGCCTCTCACCTGCAGGTACTCTTTTCCTCATAATTGGTAGTTTCCAATAGGAACTTTTTTTAATTTTTTGTTGTTTTAATAGGAGGCGGAGTGGGGGTTGGAATTTGTTGAGCCCAGTCAGCTCCCAGGCTGGGAGTTGGATATTTTGGGAAGCTGATAACAGCCAGCACTGGAATGGAGGAGAGGGGATCGAACCGGAGCAGTCCTGGGGCTGAGCGAACAGTTGTGCCAGGGAAAAAAAAAGGGATATTTGTGCCCTGAGGGATCATAAATCCCTGTGGAGGAAGGGAAGCCTTGGGATGTGTTCCAGCCCTTTCTGGTTGTCCAAAGCCCGTTTGTCCCATGGGCTCTGAGAGGCTCTGGATCTCCAAAAGTGAAATTCCAGGACACTGGAGAGCCAGAGGAGCCGTGCAGCCAAACCATGGCCTGAAATGTCTCATTCCATGGGCATTCCCAAAGGCCCGAGCAGCTGGAATGCCAGGAGTTGGATTTTGGTCCCAAAGAATCCAATAGTGCAGCTCCTCAGCCCTTCCTCAGGTGATGTTTCTGAGGGGAGAAAATGAGGAATTTCCTGCTCCTAAATCCTCTGGGTTCCGTGTTTGTGGATTTTGGGGATACACAGCCTTGGGAAGAGGATTCCAATAACAACTGGCAGCTCTGGCTTGGAAAGGTTTGTTCAGCCAACAAATGTCTTGGAAATGTCCTGAATCCCTCCCTTTTCCTGATCTTTTCTCTTCCAAGGGGGAATGTTGCACTCTGGAGGTTTCTCCAGCAGACTGAGGGCACTGCACCATCAAAGAATTCCACTTGGAGAGTGCTCAGTGTGGCCACTGCCCTGATCCCAGGAAGTCTGAGCACGCAGGGATTTGCTCCCTGAATCCAGAGCGCACAAAAATCCCCTTTGCTGGCATTGGGAGCGTAAAGAATTTCAGGATCTTCTGTCCCAGTGTCGCTCTGGAAATCCTCTCCTGCCTGGAGCTGCAGGAGGAGCCGGGCTCCGGCACCCAGGGATGTGTTGGTTGGGAAATGATGCCGGGAGGGATTGGAATGGCGAAGGTCAGCCTGGCTCAGGGGCTCCTGCAGCTGGATCTGGGCCTTGATCCCTGGAACTCATCCCTGTCCCTTGGTGGGATCAGCTCTGTTGGCTGAGGTGTTGCCAAGGAAGGAAGGCTTTGGGATATAAACCAGGGCTGCTGGAGTCAGGAATTTCTCTTAGGACGTGGCCACCTTGTTTCTGCCCAAGGAGTCTCCCAGGATCTGTCCAGCACTGCCGGGATCTCCCGCAGAAATGCTGATCGTGGAATCACAGAATGGCTTGGATGGGGAGGGATTTTAGGGATCATCCCATTCCCGTGTCCATGGGCAGGGACCCCTCCCACTGTCCCAGGCTGCTCCAAGCCCCAGTGTCCAGCCTGGCCTTGGGCACTGCCAGGGATCCAGGGGCAGCCACAGCTGCTCTGGGCACCCTGTGCCAGGGCCTGCCCACCCTCCCAGGGAACAATTCCTGCCCAATATCCCATCTGAATCTCCTCCCCATCAGTTTGAATCCCTTCCCCTTGTCCTGGCACTCCATGCTGTTATTAAAGGTCCCTCTCCACCTTTCAGGCTCCTGTCAGGTTCTGGAAAGCTGCAGTTTTAAGACAACCTCCCCCACCCCAGATATTTTCAACTCATGGCCTGTAAGCACAGGCTTAAAATTCATCAGGATTGTTTTAAATATGAGGGGGTTTAATTGGCCTTGGAGATTTTCTGATTCACTTCTCTCCAGCCTGGGTTTCCCTGCAACATCCCACTGAAGAGCCCTTGGAAAAACACAAACTCCAGCAAAGGAGAGGCTGGATAAAGAGGCACCACTCGTGGAAGAGGGGGAGCTTGGCACTGGCAGATCCCACTCCTGAAGTATCCCAGGCTGCTTTCCTAAAGGATGTTTCACTGGGAGGGGATGGATGCTGGGACCCTGGGAGGGCTTGAACCCCTGGGCCGTGCTTGGGCTGCCGAGTCAGGCAGGGTGCTGCTGGCACGGAGGGAATCTGGCTGAGGAAAATCCTGAGGGGGGCTTTGTGGGATGGTGAGATCCCACTGAATCTCTAAGAGGCCCCTGGCTGAGGTTTATAGGAACGGAGGAGTTGTGGATGCTCAGGGAAGCTGTGGCTGCTCCCTGGAAGCGTCCAAGGCCGGGTTGGATGGGCTTGGAGCAGCCTGGGACAGTGGAAGGTGTCAGGCATGGGATGGGATAATTTAAGTTCCCTCCGACCCAAACCATTCTGTAATTCCATGTATCCTGACAGCACAATTCACCTTCTCCCACGGGGAATCCCTCAGCCACCTCAGCAGGGTTTCAGAGCTGGGAATTCTGCTGGTGAAGACTCACAGGAAGCTTCTCTGCAGGGTCTGGTGGAGACACATCCAGAATTCCTTGGGGAATGCCCAGCACCTGCAGGGCTCTCCAGAGCTGCTGCCTGTGGGGACGAGCTGAGCTCAGCTCAGGTTTGTGCTGAGGGCCGATGTGAAGGTCACAGGTAAGGAGGAAAAGGTTTTCCATTGGATTTTCCCTCCCCAGTTCCCCTTGGAAGCAGCAGAGGAGGCTCGTGGCACGCTCGGTGTGCTTGCAGCCTGGCTGTCCCCTGGTCCTTGGGTGGCGAGCAGGATGACAATGTCACAGAGCCTGTTCCATCTGTGGGCACTGGGACCTGGCAGAGACAGGAGGGAGCCAGGAGCAGGATGCTCATTATCCTAACGATGCACAGGCAGCATTCCCACTGCTCTGCTCGGGGAATGCCGGGAGTGAAATACTCTCAGTCCTTAAATATTAAGGATGAGGGGACTTTAGGAGTGCTCCTGGCACTGGCACGAAGGATCCTCCAAGCTGCTCACTCTGAGGCAGGGTAGGATACTCCCAGTTGTCCCAGCCACTGGGAAGAGCAGAGAGTTTGCTCTGATAATCCCTGGAATCCCCTATAAATAATTCCCTGCTTGCTATTGAGGAAAACAATTCCAGAAGAGCTGCACCCATCCCAAAGGGGAGGAGGAACGAAACCAGGCGTGACCTGGTGCACCTGGTGCTGCTCAGATCCCTCCCAGCTGCACTGGGAGAGTTTGGGATTGCTGCCAGGAGAAGCAGGACGATCATCAGGAAGGCAAAGCTGCAGAATCTTGGGCTGGAAATGGAGTTTTCCAAGAAACTCCGGAGCCCAAGGCTTTGTTTGTTACGCAGGACACGGGCAGAGCTGGAGGTGGGAGTTGGGTGTGTTGGGTCACTCAGCTCCTCATCCCTGGCAGTGTCCAAGGCCAGGTTGGACACTGGGGCTTGGAGCAGCCTGGGACAGTGGAAGGTGTCCCTGCCCGTGGCAGGGGTGGAACAAGACGAGTTTAAGGTCCCTCCCAGCCCAAACCATTCCATGATTCCATGACTTTCCCTTATTTTTGTGTCCTGTTAACCTGTCTTCATCTCAGCCCACGAGTTTTCCCTTTTTTTCAGGTTCTCTCCCCACCCCCTGGCAGTGAGGGAGTGCCCGTGTGTCTGGGTGGGCTTTGGCTGCCAGGTTAAACCACGAGGTCCTTTTTGACACCCAGTGTGGTGCTCCAAGGGTTGAGATCACAGAATCCCAGAATTATCAGGCTTGGAAGAGCCCTCTGGACATCACCCAGTCCAACCCCTGCCCGGGCAGGGTCACCTGGAGCAGGTGGCACAGGAACACGTCCAGGTGGGTTTGGGATGTCTCCAGAGAGGAGGAATCCATCACCTCCCTGGGCAGCTGTTCCAGGGCTCCATGGAAAGAGGTTCTTCCTCCTGTTGGGGTGGAATTTGTTGTGTTTTAGTTTCATGGCCGCTGCTCCTTGTCCTGTCAGTGGCACCACTGGAAATACCACAAAACTCTGACTAGAATGTGTTAAAACAGATTTATTAGGAGTATTTTTTGCATCAGTTTCGTAGTCTCTGGTCACAACACTGGTTTATTTGCTCTCAGAGCTGTGGTGTTCCCAGACCTGCTCCAGGTGGCACCTCCCTGGCTGTGGTTGTTCCCTGTTCGTCCCTTCTGAGGGCTGAGGGAAGGTTCTCACTTCTCTGGACTGTGTAACCCTGGTTTGTGATGTGAGAAAATTCCTGGTGCTGGGACTAATGCAGAGCTCTGCCCTGAGCTCTGTGTGCTGGGAGCCACCACCTGGAATTACAGAATCCCAGAATCCCAGGCTGGGTTGGGTTGGAAAAACCCTTAAAGCCCATCCAGTGCCACCCCTGCCATGGGCAGGGACACCTTCCACTGTCCCAGGCTGCTCCAAGCCCCAGTGTCCAACCTGGCCTTGGGCACTGCCAGGGATCCAGGGGCAGCCCCAGCTGCTCTGGGCACCCTGTGCCAGGGCCTGCCCACCCTCCCAGGGAACAATTCCTGCCCAATATCCCATCCAGCCCTGCCCTCTGGCACTGGGAAGCCATTCCCTGTGTCCTGTCCCTCCAGCCCTTGTCCCCAGTCCCTCTCCAGCTCTCCTGGATCCCTTTAGGTGCTGATTTCTGTGTGCTGGGAGGGTGAATCACTGCTGAGAAATCCAACATTTCTCCCTGTGCAGGATTCTCTGCTCCTCAGCCTCCACTGACTCCGAGCAATCCAAGTGACTGGGAGAGGGTTGTAAATCCCAGCGTCCCAATCCCCGCTGCCCAAGACATTCCTGCCGACCTCGGGGAGCTCTAAAAACAGCTGTGGTCTCAAACCCCTCCTTAATTGCACTGTGAGGAGCACGAGCCCCCTCCCAGGGTTATTCTGGTGGGAATTGCACAGTCCCTAAACGCTGGCATTTAGGAAAGGACAATAGTGGTGTTCCTCATGTGAGAATCCACAGAAATGTTATGGGATCTTTCAATGGGAAGTGTGGCCAAACCACACGGAGCAGCTGGAGTCCCGTGGCACAGGGGTTGACCAAAAGTATTTGCTGAGGGATTTTTGGGAGGATGAAATCGAGTCCAGGGGTTCACCAAGGTGCCTCGTTCCTCCAAACACGTGCAGTGCTTTGTTTTCACAGAACCCCAGAATCCCTGAGGCTGGAAAAGCCCTCCCAGCCCAGCGAGGCCAAGCTGTGCCCGATGCCCACCTTGTCACCAGCCCAGAGCACTGAGTGCCACGTCCAGGCACTCCTTGGACACCTCCAGGGATGGGGACTCCAAACCTCCCTGGGCAGCTCTTTCCCAGGCCTGACCTCCCTTTCCAGGAGGAAATTCCTCCTGGTGTCCAACCCGAGCCTCCCCTGGCCCAGCCTGAGGCCGTTCCCTCTCCTCCTGTCCCTGTTCCCTGCGAGCAGAGCCCGACCCCCCCGGCTGCCCCCTCCTGTCAGGGAGTTGTGCAGAGCCACAAGGTCCCCCCTGAGCCTCCTTTTCTCCAGCCTGAGCCCCTTTCCCAGCTCCCTCAGCCGCTCCTGGGGCTCCAGCCCCTTCCCAGCTCCGTTCCCTGCCCTGGACACGCTCCAGCCCCTCCAGGGCTCTCCTGCAGGCCCCAGACCTGGACCCTCCTGTCAGGGATTTGAGGTTTTATTTCCACATCGTTGAGTTTTCCTTGGATCTGGGGGAGAACCTGCGTTCACTTTGCTTTCCCTGCTGATTTCACTCCAACTCAACACCTCGCTTGATTCCATCCAGCTCCAGAAATCAGAGCTTTCTGCAGAGTTCTCCTGAAACATTCCTGACAAACATTCCTTGGAAAACAACGAAAAAGCAACTCTTGGCAGAGAGAAGGTTTTCCAGGTGACCAATTAACTTTAACGAGTTTCCTGCTCTTTTTGTGTCCGTTATTTGAAAACACCTCGTGGAGGTTGCTTGGAACCTTCTGGAGTTTCGGGAAGGCTGCTGGCTTCTCCAGGCTGGAATGGTTTAGGCAAGCTTAGGGAGAGATGAAGAATTTCTCTGACTTCAGAGAAGCAGATACCATCTGTCTGGGACATTTCCCACAGTGCTGGCCCTGCCTGGGAGCTCAGACAGGGCTGAGATGGAAATGCCTGGATCCTCTCTTGTCCCTTGGCCAGTTCTTTGTAGGTTTTTCTCCAGTGCTTTTTTTTTTTTGTTTTTTGCTTTTTTTTTCTCTACAAAGAAGTTCAATTTTAGTTTTTAATTTGAGCCTCATTGTCAGGAACCAAACCAATCCTCTTCCTCTGCCAGGAAACTGCACTTTGGAGGTATTTGCACTTCATTTGCTTTCAAGCTGCATCAGGTGTCTCCTATAATTAAATTAATTTCCACCTATTCTCCTTCACGTCTCTCATCTCTCCTTCAATGCATTCCTGAAGCAATTGCAGCTCTTTGAGTTCTTCTCACTGAGGGTTTCTGTCACTGGAAAGGGCCAGGGAGCTGCTTGAGGAACGTTCTGTCCCTGGATTTGTGGGTTTGAGCCCAGGGGCGCCCAAGTGGCCAAGAACATCCTGGCCTGGATCAGGAATTGTGTGTCCAGCAGGAGCAGGGCAGGGATTGTCCCTCTGTGCCGGGCACTGAGAGGCCCCTCGAGGGCTGTGCCCAGTTCTGGGTCCTGCAGGAGAGCCCTGGAGGGGCTGGAGCGTGTCCAGGGCAGGGAACGGAGCTGGGAAGGGGCTGGAGCCCCAGGAGCGGCTGAGGGAGCTGGGAAAGGGGCTCAGGCTGGAGAAAAGGAGGCTCAGGGGGGACCTTGTGGCTCTGCACAACTCCCTGACAGGAGGGGGCAGCCGGGGGGGTTGGGCTCTGCTCCCAGGTCCGAAGGGACAGGAGGAGAGGAAATGGCTTCAAGCTGCACCAAAACAGGTTCAAATTGGAGATTGGAAACAATTTTTCCCTCCCAGAGTGGTGAGGCCTTCGAAAGAGCTGCCCAGGGAGGTGGTGCAGTCACTGTCTGTGGGAGTGTTCAGGAGGAGTCTGGATGTGGCCCTTGGGGACAGGGTTTGGGGTGATGCTGGTGCTGCTGGGTGATCCTGAAGGGCTTTTCCTGCCTCAGTAAATCTGGGATTCCAGGGTATTCCCTGCAGGGATTATGGAGCAGATCAGGTGCCTCTCAGTTCCCAGTAACCACCGTTTTTATCGGAATGTTTTCCTGTGAAATCAGGGCAATACTAAGATACAAATCAGGCATCCTGCAGCTTGCAACGTTTTTGTTTCCCTTCTGGAAGCTGTGAGGTTCTGCTGTCCCCGTCCCTGATCCCATCCCGCTCTGGAATCTCACTGGAGCAGGTTCTCCAAATCCAGTCTGGAGCACCAAGCTGCTCCTGGGGACGGAGCTGTTTGCTCTTCTCTTCATTGAGAGAATTCCTTCCATTTATCCTTACAAACCCTTCCTCTTCCAGGCGGGAAAAGCGGGAACCATGGAACGGTTTGGGTTGGAAGGGACCTTAAAGATGATCTCATTCCAACCCTTTGCCATGGGCAGGGACACCTTCCACCATCCCAGATTTATTTCTTTTTAATTTTGCCTCTTTTCTTCACTTTTAATTGCTGAGGACATCAGTTTGGAAAATCCTGCTCGGGCCTGGTGGATCCCGGGAATGTGACGGTGGCCCCACACTCCAAAGGATGTGTTGAGTGCCTGGAAACCTGCACCTTTATTTTATTCTTTAATTTTTCAAAGCCTAATTATAATTAAAAGAGCTCCAGGAGAGTTTGGATAACGCTCTCAGGGATGCACAGGGCGGGATTTTTGGGATGCCTGTGCAGGGCCTGGAGCGGGACTGGGTGATCCCTGAGGGTCCCTTCCATTCAGGATATTCTGGGATTCCATGAAAACCTTTCCCCACAGATGAGGAGTCCCGGCGAGACTGAACGTGGAACCCGGTTCTCTTGGAATTTTAAATTATCCCAGGGTATCCCGGGTCACCTGAAGGTTATTGGGGAAACCCTGGAGAAACGATTGTTCGTGAGGAGCGACACAGAAGTGTTGCAGAAATGAGGAGAATTGGGAATCGTGGATTTTTTCATCGCTTCCTTCCCTTTGAGGGACACAATTCCCGAGCCAATTTCGTTTTTATTGCCGCTCTCCCAGCAGTGGCCGCTCCAGCTTCAAAGGGAGAGGCTTTTCCCACCCAGACGGAGCCAGATTTGGGATCAAAAATCGCCGCAGAATCAAACGGATCGCGGCTCTTTTCCCCCTGCTGCACCTTTTGTTTGGGAAACAGCCTCATTTTCCATAATTGTAGTGGGGTTTTTTAATTTAAAAATTATTTTTATTCTGTTTTAGTGCGTATTTTTCAGGGTTTTCAGCTATCTCTGGGAATTGTTGGGGAAATAACCTCATTTTCCAGAATCGTAGTGGATTTTTTTAAATTAAAAATTATTTTTATTCTGTTTTAGTGCGTATTTTTCAGGGTTTTCAGCTATCTCTGGGAATTGTTGGGGAAATAACCTCGATTTATATAATTGTAGTGGGGTTTTTTATTTAAAAATATTTTTTATTCTCTTTTATTTTCTATTTTTCAGGGTTTTCAGCTCTTTTTGAGAATTGTTGGGGAAATAACCTCATTTTCCATAATTTTAGTGGTTTTTTTAATTTAAAAAATATCTTTATTCTCTTTTATTTTGTATTTTTCAGGGTTTTCAGCTATTTCTGGGAATTGTTGGGGAAATAACCTAATTTTATATAATTGTAGTGGGGGTTTTTTATTTAAAAATTATTTTTATTCTGTTCTATTTTATATTTTTCAGAGTTTTCAGCTGTTTCTGGGTATTGTATGAGGTGTTGTACACACAGAGTGACACCCAGTTCAAGCATCCCATCACTTCCATTCGATTTTTTTATTTGATTCTCAATTTAATTTCTAATAACTTCAGCTGAGAGCTGACTGAACTATTTCATCTTCCTTTCTTTCCTGTGTCAAAGCACCAAACTATCCTATGAGGGGAAAAAAAAGATGTTTTGATCAGCGCCAGGCAGCAACTGCCCTTAATGGTGTTAAAAATAGCATTTTTGGGTAAACGAGAAGGAGATTTAAATGATGCTGTGTCGTGTTATGACATGCTGGGATTAGTCAGTGCCTAATTCCATTGATTAGTCATGAAATAACAGGAAAACACAAAGTAGGAGAATTTCTATAAGACAGGATTTAGTTTAAAATGAAGTTTAAAAGGTCTATAATGGGCTCTGGGAAGCAGGTTTAATTTAAGCGATTAAAACCAGGTTTAATTCTTGTTTTCTTCCTGATTGGGAGTTTCTTGGGAAACTGCTGAAAAACTTCCAGAGATTCAGAGAATCAGGGAATATCCTGAGCTGGAATAAACCCACAGGGATCATCCAGTCCCACCCCTGGCCCTGCACAGACCCCCAAACAATCCCACCCTGGGCATCCCTGGCAGCGGTGCCCAAACGCTCCTGGAGCTCTGGCAGCCTCGGGGCCGTGCCCATTCCCTGGGGAGCCTGGGCAGTGCCCAGCACCCTCTGGGGGAAGAACCTTTCCCTGCTCTCCAGCCTGACTCCAGCCACTCCCTGGGTGCTTTAATACTTGGATCAGTCCCAAATTTCAAAATGTCAGAACTTCCATGAGAAAAGAAGTTCGGAGTTTTGGTCAGCTCTGAAATGAAGGTTCGTGCTTGGAACCTCAGTCAAAAGATGATCTCAGGTAATTTTCTATTTCTTATCCATGTTTTATGACTTCATGATGCCCCGAAATGCTGTGGCTGCCCCTGGATCCCTGGCAGTGCCCAAGGCCAGGTTGGACACTGGGGCTTGGAGCAGCCTGGGACAGTGGGAGGTGTCCCTGCCCATGGCAGGGGTG